>VNJO01006309.1:0-33933 GCA_008042535.1 Drosophila tani | reverse complement strand
GATGGCCATGACAATACAAAATCGGTTTTTACTGATACCAGCTGGACCTACATTTTGCAATATTTTTTCCAATTCGGCTGTGTCAGCGCCTCCTATATGTACATATGTGAAAGTCATTTGCTTTCGTATAATTATGAACAAGGAAAAGATTCACTCTGAAATTGAGCTGACATCATCGCCGCATTTAAAAAGTTCTCATTAGCCACTGATATAATTTATATATAATTACACGCGCGACTGCAACGACTTCAAGTCGATTATCTCTACCGGAGAGATGCGGGATCTTGAGTTAATGCAAGGGATAGGTCATGAATACAGCTTCTTCTTGAAGCTGATTATTTGCCCCTTTTATTTGAACAGAGATTAAGTAAAGTAAATAAATAACTATTAGTAAATATAGACATATTTTTGCCCAATAAATATTTTTATTTACTTCCCCGCCTAATTTCTTGAATTTTCCATTGAACCTGCGTGTGCTAAATGTTCTATAAATATTTAGCTAATTAAATATACCCAATTATATCCGTATTTGCTTCCCGAATGTTTTGCTAATGCTTCCCCACTTCAATTGTGATTCCTCGTTCCTGGTTCCTGGTTCTCTGAAGTGCCTCTTGAGTTGGCGAAACACAGTTGCCACTTAAACTTGAGCTCCAAGGAGGCTCCTCCATTTAAACTGATCTTAGTACTGCTTAGTACTATCTAGTATGGATATATAGATCTATTGACTATTTGAGGTATGACTAATGCCAACAGCAGCTTGCATAAACAACTTGGAGCAAATGTTTACACTCGCTGGGGTTCAGAATATATAATTTCAATTCCAAGTGGACGGGCTCCATGCAAATGAGGCCTCGAGTACGCTAAGTACTCAGTACTAGCTCACAAATATAAGCGTACATGGGGAAAAAGTAGGATCCAGTTTGATTTGTAATTCTTTATACTTTCATTAAAAATAAATTTATCGGTTATCATGTAAATGTATCTAAATTATCGATATTATATCGAATTTACATTTTATAGTTCCATCAAGCTTTGGAATTTAATCCGAATAGAATTGTATATAAAATTCTAGTTTACCTTTAATAATATAAAAATGTCTCAGAGACAGGTAAAAAAGTTAAATTGTTTCGATATACTCGTATAACTGTAAAAAATCGATATTTTCTAGAGCACATCTCTAGGCTATCAGTGTATTGAATCAGACTATCGAAGGTACCCCGATAACTCGGTATACTATGATAGATATTTAGTTAGTAAAACCTAAGTTCGATAAATTTTGTAATTTAAAAATAATTCTTTATAATTTGAATATTAAAAAATGTGATTTAATAAAAAAACCTCACACAAATAAGATGTATATCCTAGCAATAACACTTTACAAAGCATATTTTTGTGCTTAAAAATGTTTCAGAATTTGTTCAGTTACAATCACAATTTTAAATTCATTAATTTAGCTTTATAACCCTTTCTTGCAGTGCACTTGTATCGACACGAACATGCCGGGCCGCCGTCTAAGTATTACTTAATATCATTGACTAAGCGCTGCTCACCCAAAAGTCGAGCCATCAAAACAACTTTCGATTACGAAATTTAGCACAGTTGAGGTCCGGATACCTGGGGCGCAGGGCGCCAGGGAGAACTGCAAAGAAAACAAGAGGTAAAAACAAACTTAATGAGCTTTGCGAAATATGTGTTTGCTTGCCCTTTCGATGGCTGCTGTCAAGTACAATAAACGACAACAGGTTGAAGACTAAGAATCAGCAACCTTAACACTTAAACAGCTGAAATGAAAATTGCAAAGAGTACAAAAACAAAAAGCCAAATTCGAGTCGGAGACGGAGACGATGACTATGGCTTTGGGGGATGACTAATGCCGTCTAAAAAACTGAAACAAACATGAAAAAAAAAGGAAAAACTGAAAACTCACCGATGGAAACCAAGACACAATGTAAAAAATAAAGAGCACAACTCGAGGCGAATTTCGAATTAAAATAAAGTCATTGAGTGTGGTTGAGTGGCTCGGCGGTTGCGTGGTTTAGTGGTTCGGCATTGGTGGACTGCCGCGTGCACACACAGTGCGGTGCAGTGCAACGCTGCTGCACTCCAAATGCTAACCGAATGCCCGGGAAGATGCAAACCAAAGATCACAGAATCCACTCACAAAAGGTGGGCAGGGGAAGCTGTATAAATATATTACTTTATTTGGCCAAAAAGGGGGAGTTAGTCATGGTAGATTTAATAAGTTATAAAATATCTTTGTGACTGACGCAATAATTTAAAAGTATTGTACTTGTAGCGTCAGGATATTGAATAAAATAAATCTAAATCTAGATGCAGAGGTATTAAGATTAATGTTGTAGCCAAGAATTACTTTAAATATTGATTGTGTTATTTAAGCATAAAATTATAAGTTAATTGAGGAACTTTAAGGGCTCATGAAGCTTGAAATTAAATTAATTTTTAGCTAGAATTAAATTGAATGATACTAATCATTTAAATATAAGATTTAAAATACGAATTAAGGAGGAATATAATTATATTCTGAAAAGAACATAATTATAAGAAATACTAATATATCTCTAATGAAAATTGTTATGTCGGGCTATATTTATTATATATTTATATATGTATATTTCAAATAAATGTCATAAAAAGTGAAATCATAGTCAAGAATTACGATAAATAATTATGCTGTTATTGAAGTATAAAATATAAACTAGTAGACGAATTTTAATGGCTCATTTTGCTTTAAACTAAAAAAATCTTAGCTAGAAATAAAATAAATTATTTAAAACATTTAAATAATTCTAGCATTTAAAATAGGATCGAAATGTAATTTTTTTATTTATTCCTTTTATTATAAAAAGAAGAGATCAGAGTTATAAATACACCTCAATAAAATATGTTTTTCTATTCTATTACTAGTTAATAATCATTACAGCCCCTAATCTTTGTAAAAAATATTTTATAAAATTACATTTTAACAATTAATTTATTTTCTACTATAAATAATTGTAATGTAATTGTTATGTATCTCATTTCAATTTATTAAAAAATATACTCTTTACTTTATCATTTAGAGGTTTAATACTATAGAATAAGCTATGAAAATTATATATTTAATTTAATAAAAAGACGATAATCTCTACTTCTTTAACAAAAGTTAAATTTAAGACACTTCCTAGTTAATCCATCGAGTAAATGAGATTAACTTAAATGCAGGACCATACAAAGTCCCCCTCAGTGAACACTGTAATCATCCCATTTTCAATATAATCGATCAGCGATATAACCTGATCGCCGTCATACAATGTATATACATTGTAATGACCTCAGACGGAGTCAATGCTTCCTGAGAGATCGAAAAATACAGAGTGTGTGCTGTGCAAAAAGAGTGTGCTCACAAAGGAACCTGTTCCGCGATAAAGATCTGCCCAGGCAAAACTCATAAGTCCCGGGGACTGACTGGACAGACGACGACGGAACTGACGGGTTTCTATGCAGATTATGTCTCGTTTCGATATCTGCTCGGACGTGTAAGTAATTAATTACAAAGTAAGTGCTTAAATGTTAAGCCGCACACAAGACAAATGTACTTTCCAAGCCAGGGGACCAGAGTGTGTGTGCGGATAATCTCTTTTTGACAAAAATAGATATTCCTCATTCGAAAACAAAGACACACATAGATAAAGACAAGAATCTTTAATTAAAAGTATTGTATTATATTATTTTTTTGCTCTCAAACTTTCGAAATAAATTACCATCAGTCACGAATCACTTCTTTAGATGGCAAAAACAGCGATTCACCGCAAAAGAATACTAAAAATTCGCATTTCTCTCCCCGTCACCGTCCCTCTCGCTGCTGGGGCTGATAAAAGCGTATCTCGCAGATACACGGCAACGAATGTTCTGCCATTATTTAATTAGCGTTGAGCTTTTGGCCCTCGGGCATGTACTTAAGTGCATAGCTCTCGCCCGTATCTTGTATCTCTTAGCTCATTTTCAGGGGATTAGAGTGTGCTGCCGCTAAGGGGGGGCAATGGTACTCCGAATAGGAATAGATAGATAAGCAGAGCGCTAAAAATTTACATTTTTTATTGCCTGAATATTCGCATAATAATTGTCTTGCAACAAACAAAAAAAGACGGTAGGAAGAAAAACAGTCGCCGCATTGTGGCCACTTCGTGGCAATTCAGATGTATCTCCCGGATACTTGTTCTCAAAAATTTGTTTATTTCTGCCTGAGCCGAGCGCTGAAATGGTCTCCAGGGGCCTTACGGATATTTTTGCCGCTCTAATCTGATAATCGCCGAGGAGCAGTCCCTCGTCCCTTTAGCCCTCCATCTGTGAGTTTTCCCGCTCCCAAGTCGCTCTCTGATGACTTTTCCTCCTCTTGCCACTTATCTGCTGCTTCCCAGCTCAACTGTTATTACCTTCGCTCCTTTTGTGCTACACTTGCTTCTTGTTTATCTTTTGTTTCTATGCTAAACAATTTTTGCACATGTGGCCCATGGTTATTGTTGTTGTTTTCGATGTTTTTGTTGCTGTTTTTGCTATTGTACGATATTTATGCATTGTTCCCATTGTTGTTGCTGCTGACGTCGGAGAGTTGGCTCATTGAATGAATCGAGCCCCTGGCAACACGAGAAACACGAACCAGCACACACACTTTAAACGCTCGGGGTCAACATATTACGGGTGCTTTGCAGAAATTATTAAACAAACATTTTTAATCCGGATTTTAACAGACTTGTTATGTCAAAAACACATTGAATACTCGTCCTAAGATAAGCCGCAGTGTTCTTAGTATAAATATGCTTTAGTATCCAGCCAGAAACCTCATCTGTTTGTCGCTGAATTGTTACTTGGGAATTTTAAGTGCATCGCCTGCAAATACTTACGCATTAACTGTGCTTTGGGCTTTTGTTTAGTTTTAAAATTAGTTTTACTCATATTTTGTATTTGTATTAACTTTCACAACTACAACCAATTTTAAAATATTTTTTTTTTCATTTTAATATTTTAGTTATTTTATAATACAGGTGCATCTTGGTCCTATTATTTCCCCCTCTGCTGTTTAAATCATGGATTCAACTTGCAGCCGACTTTGCAGATGACTCACAATTTTTGCACTGCATGTTGTTGCTGGTGTTTTTTGCTTTTGTTGTGTGTTTTAAGTACTATATTGTTGTTAGTGTTGTTTCGATTTACGAAACCTTCGCTGCTCATTAGTGTTGTTGCTGCTGCTGTTGCCGGTGCTTCTTCTTTTGTGAATGTCGCTTTGTTGCCAAGCCAGGTACAAATGGAAAGTGTACAAACATATGCGAATATAAAATATAAGCACACAGAGAAATTAGTAAAGAATTTTATACCCAGTAAAGTGTATCACTAACGTGAATCAAAGAGGGTTGTAAGTAAAGTTAACAGCTTTAAAGTACGTTAAATACATGAATTTAAATATTTTATATTTTTAATCATTACAGATTTACAGATTTCTAAGAAAATCAATCATTGAAAACCTCTGCCAAAAATTAAATTTATCATTATTAATAATAATAATTTATTATATTATCCTATTTATAATGCACATTATATTTACAGAATAAATAGAAACATTTATATTATAATGAATACATGGAATTTTTATTTTATTTATTTACTTATACATTTTATTTCTTTATTTTATTTTAATAAGTTTTGCTCATTAAAAGTTTCATATGTTTGTCTAACTCACACTTTCCTAAACCCCAATAATTAAAATCTGAGAGAAATTACTCCATTTAAAAATATTATTTTCCCTATGTAATCTTTGAGGTAAATTTCTTCCCGTGTAGAAGCATACCCCATATAGCATATTTATGTAAGTGTCTGCGTGCAGCTATCATTCATATTGTGAAAACCTTGGAACTGCTACAATTACTGTTGACATTTATTTTGCTCTTGTTGTTTCTGTTGTTGCTGCCTTAATTTTTACTTTGTATTATTTGCTGTTGTTGCTGTTGTTGTTGTTTTTGTTGCTGCTGTTGTCGGTGAGTTTCGCATTTCCGCTTTCGTCGCCCGACATTTGTTTGTCACAGTCGACGGCTTGGCTCACACGGTTGGCAACAACCGCTGCAACAACAGCAACAACGACGACGACGGACGGCAACAATGGCCACACGGACGGGACGCGGCGAACGCTGCCTTATCAGTTTTTGAAAAACAACCAAATCTAAAGCGATACCGAAAACCATTGAGTCACAGATACAGATACAGATACATCAGGCGGCAGGCAGCCAGCGACCAAACAACAAGTGGAAAAACAAAATTCGTAAGGCAAACAACAACAGGCAAAAGGTTTCATAGATACGAACATACCTACATACCCACATTGTACCTACAAATATGCAAATATGTTACATGCACGGCTGGGTTCAAAATAATAGCACTTACTAGGGATTATTAGTAATTGTGGTCGTAAATACTAATATTCTTATTACTATACAAAATAATTATGTAAAGAGTAGAAAACATAAAATGTTCTGAGGTTTAGTCTAGCCTCTGTGTTGGAAACTTATTATTTACATTAGTTATAGGAAAGAAACCATAAATAAAGGAATATAGAAATATCCATAAATCAAGGAAATAATTAAATTAAAGAGGCAGCGACTTTTTTTTATCAGTTTTCATATCATATCTTCTATTAATTCCATTAACTTACCCAGAGTCTTCTAAATTATTTTAGCTCTCAATGTATTATCAAAGAAAAATCACTATTAATCATTATTTAATTATGCAATTAAATGGTTAAAAGAGGTGGCACACTTTAACATTTTTTTAATTAGATAAATGGATTGGATTTAAAAAACAAAAAAAAACACAATTATATATTTAGAATATAAATAATGCTTACAAAATATTAGATAATATTTATAATTATTTTATAAGTATAAAAGCAGTGATCTTTAGTTGGGTAAAATTATGTTCATGTTGAAATGTTGCTAAGATTATTTTTTATTTATTTATTTTTTAAGTGAAGATATCATTGCACCAAAGAGTTTGAAAATATATATAAATAAATATTAATATTATTCAAAGAACCTTTAATACTCTCAAGTATTACTACCTAAACTATATTTCCTTGAGGTATAGTTATATATTTCAGTATTATTTTATACCCTATAATTTCCCTAGTTCTACCCTCTAAAGAAACCCCAATAAATCTCCCGAATAAATTCCTTTCTCCTGCTCTCTTTAGAATACAATACTCCGAGATATATAATTTAGAAATTTCAACTACAATTGCTATTATATCGACCGCAAGCGTAATGCTCATTGAACTTGGACAGCAAACAGAGGTTTCTTTAGCCCCGAACCATTTTCTATAGAGACTTGGAATAGTTGAGGGAGCAGCCACAGGCAGGGACGAGGAGCGACCGTGTCCAATCGAAATAATATATTGTAAGATCTATTTGTGGTCTGCTTACAAGAAACAGGGGCGGGGGTAACGAACCCCTCGACATCAGAAAAGAACAGAACCGAAACGAACCGAAAACTAAGGAATGAAAACTGAAAACTGAAAAGATTCGAAGGTCATAGAAACTGTCAAAGAAGAGATGGATGTCGGGGTGTATAGACCATATGAATGGTATGAATTGGTTGCTGTGATTGCCCATAGACAAATTGTCAAGAAACATGACAATTGAGGATTTTGCCCTCTGGCCCTATGCCGAGTTTTCCTCGATTTTCCTCGATTTTTTTGCCGCTCACAGCCTGTCAGCGGGGCGGACGGGTCAAGTTTTCACTGTGGGAATAATGACACTTTGAGAGAGCTCGCTGGCAGGCAAAACAAAACAGCAGCAGCAGCAGCAGCGGCTAACAATCGACTACAATGGAATTGATGGCATTATAATATGGGAGCAGGCTGTAATTCGGGGCTTAGTAATGGGAGAAGATGATGGCTGGGTCGGGTAGGGGCAGCAGCATAGCATTCATTGTCTCGGATTAGGGGTTTTTAGGGGCTTACAGTTTTTTCGGGCTAAATTGGGTCAAGTCAGGTGGCTTGAGGATTTGCAGGTTTTGCTCAGGTTCACTGGATTTTTTGTTGTGAAAAACTATGAGGATTTGGTGGATTTTATAGAGGTAACATATGCTGTAGAGTTTTCTGGAATTTTTATAAAATGAGTTTGGGAACATTTTTATTTTTTAATGTATTTTGTTTTAAGTTCCTTCGAATTTATTGTAAAAGTTAGAAGGCTGTTCTTTATTCACATATATTTTTAAGGAAGTATTAATTCTTTTCCATAAAAATTTTATTTGTATTCATATTTTTAAGGTGTTTTTAAGCAAGCTGCCACTTAATAATGGAAAACTTCATTTATTCAAATTAATAAAATATTAATACGATAAGAAAAATGTTAAAACAACCGAAAAACACATGCTATTTTTATTCCTATCATTAAATAAATACTTATTACAATAAATTCATTAAAATAATTGATATTTTAAGCTGGGTTTTCACATTAATTGATCATAACTCCTTGAAGTTAAGAAGATGACTTTATTAATTAGCAATAATTAGTAATAAATAATAAATAAATAATACAACATTATAATAAAAGTAATACTCATATAATCACAATTCTTTACCAAAAAGAGTGCTATGTCGTCTGTCACATATTAATTAACTAAATAAGTATACAGATTAGCGTTGCCAAAAGGCAAATTGAATGTCCAAAGCCACTTTTCATACTCATGTATTTCAAGAATGTATTTTCCAAATGTACACATGTATCTGCACACTTTTTGGACACCCAGATCTGCGAAGATATTTTTCAATTTGCACCCAAAAGATACAAAGGCAAAAACAACATTTGAAATAAATTAATCGTAGGAAATTTCGACATAATTTTCTATTTCTTTTTTTTCTTTTTGCATGTGACAGCTAGAATATTTTCCAATTTTCTAATACTACCCCTCACTGCGATCGAGCCACGTGCCGCTGAAAAATACAAAATAATAATAACAATAATAAGCAGGCACGTCCAAAAACGAGTCCACCTACGACAGAGATTGGTGACAAGTCCAAAAACCTGGGGCCTGAGCCAATCTCTCTCTTAAATCGAATTGCCGGGGCCACACGTGCCGAAGATCCCAATAAAGCTGGAGACTTTCCATGGCCAGAAATTCCCAGAAAAAAAACATATACAACTAATATTAATTGGCCAACAACTGTGGATGGGTAGTTCCAAGAGCGGGATTGTTCAAAAACATAAAAAACCAGAGGACTTGACCAAATATTTGCCATCTTTCTATCTTCGTTGTTTTGTTTTATTTTTTATTTGTCTGCAAATATAGATACATTTTTTGTTGTGCTTCAATAACAGAAATTCCGCATTTGAGAATATGCATGCGAATTGTTGACACAAAATGACACACCAATCTATTTATTCAGTTTAGAATTCAGGAGAGAGAAAAGCGAAACAAAGCCGTTAAGCAAACGAGAAGTTAAATAATATGACAAATATTAACCAGACCTCGCCGCCGACTCCAAAGTTCGGAATTTCTCGGAGTCAAACTGCTGGGGAATACCGTGCAGATGTTCTCCGCTCTGGATACCCGAACGCTACGAAGTTGGCAAACTAAAATTAAACAAAAATTAAAAAAGAAGAAAACTTAACTATGGGAAAACACGCAGCGAAAATGTGGCCAGCACGCGGGCATAGAAGAATTCTGGGCTAACGCGTGTGGGCCATAATCGGAACGTGTTTTCGTAGATGAAACTAAAAAAAACTATCTTGAGGTGGACACAAATATTCCGGGGGCCCTAAGCCCCCCAGAGCACCCCCCTTTGTCCAGATTTCTGAAATATTTTTGAAAACATCAATAAATTACAAAGTCAAGGAAATTATCAGCAGCGGCAGAGCCGCGTCATCGGCACATCATCAAAATTGCCTTGAGTCTCCCTCCGCTGGCGGGAAAAACAAAAACAAAGGCGGTCGCCGTCGCACAATAAGTTCAAAATACGTATCAAAAATAAATATAAAAGTTGGCGAAAATTTCCGAAATAAAAGTGTGTGTATAAAAATAAAGCGAATAAAATAATGTCCCCAGAAATATGCAAACGAATTGTGACGTGAAATTGATTCAATTAAATCTTTTATGACGTGACAATTGAATTCTATTTTCGCCTCTAATTGGAACTGATTGTAGTTTCGCCCCATCAACCCCGAACAAGATTCCGCACAAAAAATAAACGTAAAATAAATAAAACGCCGCACCGCGTAGATCTCTTTAAACACGTACTCGACGTACTATATGCTCTATATAGTATGCTCTATATGCTCTTTCTACACTCGAATGTGTGTTGTCAACGGTTCCTCGAGTACACTTGCACCCTTTCCTCGGCTTTCTATTCTCGGAAATGACCGAATATATCGGCAACGGGTCCAAAAAAGTGTCGTATGCCCCCCTGGACGGCTTGGCTTTCCTTTTTATTTAATTTGTTATTATTCTGCCGATACTAGATGCTTGCTTCTATGCCTTAACAAGAAGTATGACAGCATTTCAAAAATGATTTTTCTATAATCTATAAAATAATGGTGTGAGAAAATATGGCACACGTCCGAGGCAGGTTTTTGGTTTGGATATGATCTCAGGGCTTTTCAATTGAAAATATCTGCAGCCCATCAATTATATTATTTTAATGATACTTACAACATTTTTGTAAATTGAATAACATGCTTAAATTGTTTAAATTGTTTTTATTTAGACTTACAATATAAACACATTGTATTGAAAGCAGTTTGAAGGTCATAAATATACAAAATGTTCTAAATAAGGGCTTGTTTTGTATGTTTCTTATTTATTTCTTATTTTTGGCTATTATACATTTAATTTTCATTGTAAAGAATATATTAGTATTTAATATAAACGAAATGTACATTCAATATCCTTGAAAAATATATTTCTTAGCTCACAAATACCTCTACCCTAACCCCGTATACTTTCTTTATATTTATATTACCTTATTTAGGCTCAAATAATTGCTTTGATAGATAAAGCTAAGCAATTACCCAAGTTACTCATGACTGAAAATAAAAAAGCGTTGAATTTTATATAAAGGCATGACTTAATATCGGCACAAAAGATTTACTAGATTATTGTTCACGATAAGTTTACTGGAAGAAAAACCTCATTTAAGTTCCTGACTTTTCTGACTTTATAAAAGCGACTTATTGACAATCGTTAATCTGTGTGCGATTTCTTCCTACTCTTGATTTTTATACTTGTTAATTTTTTTTTTTTTTGCATTAACCTCAGGCCTGTTTGGCCAACTGCAACGTTGCCGCTTTTCAGCCAAGTTCATAGTACCCATCCGGAGCCCAACAACAAGTTGTGGGCCTAGCCCAAAAACTGGTTGCCCAATTGTCTTCCCCCTGCTGATCGCGAGGCAGCGATTGTTGCCGTTGCCGTTTGTGTAACTACTGCAACTGAGTGCACTCAGAGAAAATGTAGAGGCCAAGACCATGAAATAAAATATAAAATTAAAGGTGGGATTTTCCTAAATAAGTGGTAAATAATAATAAACATAAAAAACATAAACTGGCACCTCATTTGAGTTATAAATACCTCTCATAAAAAGGCTCTTAAGTTTACAAAAAAGGCATACTAATGGCAGCCTTTGGCTTTTAGGAAAACAGCTGTACATTTCCGCAAGATATAGGCGGAATATTATATTGGAAAAGTAATAACAATTTTGTTTGCTTTATTTAAAGCCAATTCATAGCTTAAAATATTATTCATTTAAATCCAAAAAATTCTATGAGTTTTCTTTTTATTTAATACAAAAATCTTTTAATGGTTAAGTAAGACTTCGAATTTCCGAAAATAATTGATTTTGGATGGAGTTTCGATAGCTTTTAAATTAATATTAGGAAGCAATATTAAATATAATTTTCTATTAAAAAAAATGTCAAATATATTTTCTATATTTCAATATATTTTCTAAGCTTCTAAAATAATATTAAGGAACAATATTTAATGCACCAAATTTAAGGAGTGTTTTTCTTTACTTAGAACAAAAAATCTTTTAAGGGTTAAATAAGACTTCGAATTTCCGAAAATAATTGATTTTGGATGGAGTTTCGATAGTTTTTAAATTAATATTAGGAATCAAAATTAAATTTGGACCCTATTAAAAAAATATCAAATAAATTTTCTATGAATTTGAATGGAATTTATTTCCATCTATAAATCCTCAATAGTTTCTTTTAATTTAATTTTGAAGCTCGAAATCTGCTTTAATTTAATAAATCTAAGAGGAAATCGATCTTCAATTTCCCATGCAAAGAAATAATAATAAAAGCCATATTTAGATTATTTTTTTGTTCAACTTTTATTAATAGAATCATTTGATACATTTTCTCATTTGCAGTTCATCGTAGTTTTTCGCTTAAAACTTCACAAAATCTCTGGTTTCTCCCGGTGTAGTTGCCATGGCCGTGGCAGTAACGGGTTGTGTGCGGTAAGCGGCGTTGCCGCTCTTCACTCGTTCGGTGGCTGCTGAAAGAAAGTTGCACCCGCAACAAGCTAAATCCGCCCCTGCACCCGCCCGCAGCCGCCCCGGGCCGCCGTTTGCAGCAGAAAAGAAAGCCGTTTTGTTTTAATTTTTTCCACAATTATTTTCCGCTAGCGCAGGAAAAATTATATGCTTATATTTTTGTAATTTTTGTTTTTTTTGCCTTTGTTTTTCGCTCTGTATGTGTTGTATGATTTTTTTCACAAAATGTTTTTGCTTTTGTATGTTTTTTTTATTTTGTTTTGTTTTGTTTTGGTTACAAATTTCTCACAATTATTTTGTTGGTTTTACGCAATAAAAAAACTTAACATTAAATACAATATATTTTTGTTTTTGCTTTTGCTTTGTTTGTAATAATAAAAAATTAATACATGTATTTTTTTCGTATTTTGCTTGTTTATTTCTTTCTTTCTCTCTCGCTTTTTGTGTAATAAATAGGGTTTTTTCGCTTTGATAGATACTTTTTGCTGGTAATAGATACTTTCGTGTTTCGCATGTGTGTGTGAGAGTGTGTATGGATGTGTTGTGTGTGTGTGTGTATTTGTGAGAACATTAAGTTTTCCTTGTTACGTTAATTGTAATTTTTACAAATTATATCGCATTGCATTTTAGTTAAATTTAAAATTTTTATTTGACGATCTTCTGACGATTTTTATTATCATTATTATCGCTGGCTACATATTAAGGTTTTTTTGTTTTTATATCGCAATTGGAGTTTTACACAGACAAAAAAAATTTTACAAATTTTTTATACGCTTTCACATTTACTGAGATATTTTCATTGCCTTAAACATTACGCTTGATTTCTTTATATTTTCTTGTAATTTATTCTCGTTTTTATTTTAATGTTTTTTTTGTAGTGAATTTTCTTTGTTTTCTTTTTATTTTTTGTTTGTTTTTTATTTTTTATTTTGTTTTGTGTGTAGTACGCGCTAAACATTTAATAATATATAAAAATTTGTTAAAATCCTATAATTTGTTGGTTTTAATTAATATTAATTAATAATTTAAAAAATTTTTATTGCAGCAAGCTGCGTCTAACTAAAATTGGAGCGTGTGTTCTCATCCTCATCCTCGCCGGATGGATGGAGAGGAGGGAGGCCGCCTCTCTCAGTTTTAAAGTTAAATTTTAAATTTACCAAGATCAAGTTTGTTTGTTTTGTTGGTTTTGTGTTGGTTTTGTTTGTTTTGTTTGTTTATTACCTATATAGCATAAAATTTTTAAAAAAATCTGTTCACATTGAATCTTTCTTGATGTTTTTGTATCGTGTGTGTTTTTGTGGTGTGTGTGGTGTTTGGGGTGTGTGTAATGTGTGTAATTTTATCAACGTCCTCGGCCGGAATTGGTCGCCCCGGCCGGAGGACTCTTAGCATCTTAAACAGTATCACATATTCATGAGTTGTCGACCGGCGAGCCCCAAATATCGAGAGGGGGTGGCTACCCTCTCGTGGGGCTGCCGTCTTTGAATTTCATGTTGGTTTTTCTTTTTCTTATTTTCATTCTTTACTTTTTTAACTCCGCGCGCTCCTCTCTCTCGAAGGGGGGGTGTTCTCGTTTCGTTTTTTTGTTTTTCTTGCTTTTGCGTTTTGTTGAAAAAGGAGAAACAACTTAAAACTCTAGTTATTTTGTTTATAGCACTACGCATCTAAGTAAAATGGTGGTGAGAGTCACAATTACAAAAATCTTGGGCCTGGGCGGTCCCCTATATAGTATTAGTATGAGAGTGTGGTTGGCGTACCCTAATGTGTGTGTGTGTGGTGTGTATTGTGTGTGTGTGTAGGTGGGGTGGCTTCGAATACTTGCTTCGTTGTTGCTGCTCCTCGCGAAATCGCAACAAACTACTGCTCTCGATCATCACAGGGTTGGTGTTTTTTCCGCAGACATCCTCTGGACTGGGCCGGGACCCGGGCAGGATATCTGGACAGGAGGCGGCGGATCACCTAGTTGGTGGGCGTGGCAATGGCCGCACTGGGCCGGCTATGGGCATGACTGCCGAAGCTATAGCTCCGCCTGGCCCCCAAACCATCGGCGGAGTACAACTTGTTCTTGGTAATCGTGTACTCCGGACTGATGGTGATCGTGCGGGCCAGACTCTTCATGAACTGCGGCAGCAGCGACGTCCAGCCGCGATGATCCTGTCGCAGCGTTAGGTACACCTCGAAGGTGGACACCGTGTCCGGGTCCACCTTGATCGAGGCGATGCGGCGCGAGTTCTTCGGCTCGTCCTCGAACTCAATGTAGATGGTGCAGC
The DNA here is from genome assembly GCA_008042535.1 of Drosophila tani. Classification (NCBI taxonomy): domain Eukaryota; kingdom Metazoa; phylum Arthropoda; class Insecta; order Diptera; family Drosophilidae; genus Drosophila; species Drosophila tani. The sequence goes on along the minus strand of VNJO01006309.1, from coordinate 19,122 downwards.
CGCGGATGCCGCAGGGCTCCTTCTCCGACACGCGGAAAATTTCCCGGGCCACGCTCGGCGTGAGATCACAAGGTAGCGACACCTCCGTGCAGGTCAAATGGCGCGACTTGGCCGCCCTCAGTTCGTCCAGCATGCGCTCCGACAGCTCCTTCACAGCCTTCATGTCCAGAGCCTGGGCATAGTAGCTGCTGCCGCTGCTGCCGACCTCCTCCTCGTCGCCATAGAAGAAGTTGCTGTTGTAGCTGCCGCTGGGCTTGGTCTTCTTGCTGCCGCTGCTCGCATTTCCGCTGCTGCTCGCTGGCTGCTTGTGCTTAATACTGTTGCTGCTGCCACCGGCGGCGGCAGTCTTGGCCTTCTTGGGCATAACGGCCACAGAGGCGGCGGCCTCCACGGTAACTGGCCACGGTGTCAGTGGGCTGGTCCAATCTAAAATTAGAGATAAAAAAAGGGGGAAAATTGGTATAAGTACAATGGCTAGGATATGATTAATTTTTGTAATAATTTCCTTGCTATAATTCTCAACTAACAATTTCTCACTGTAAACTCACTGTAACTGTAAAAACGGAAAAAAGCGTAATGTAAACATCCCCGAGAGATGTTGCTACATCCCAAATAATGAGTCGAAAACGGAACGCGAAAACAAACAACTAAAAGGCAATGAGCAACAGCCGCTTGGCAACAGCGAACGCCAGATAAAAGCGGAACACACACAACAGAGTGACGGCGGAGGGCAAAGAGCCCAAAAAAGCGGAGCCAAAGAAAACGAAAAATCATTTTTTATTGCTGTTGCTGCGCTGGGGGGCGCTCCGTTTTTTTTTTTTTACATTTTGTTGATTTTTTGTTGCAATTTGCGTACGTGACCGTGTTGTGACGTTTTTATTTTTTTCAGTCTTCCCTCTTTTTATGACATTTTTCTTTTGTAATTGCAAATTGATTTTTTATGCATTTTTTTGTTGTGTCTGTGTAAATGTAAATTACGAATTTAATTGCCGGAGAGCTGATGAAATTTACAGCGAGGATTTCGAAGAGCAAAGAAAAATGGGAAATTTAAAATTCAGAAAACTGAAACTGGCAGGAAATCAACTTGAGAATCCTAGTTGCTTTCTAGAATTTTCTGGAACCCTTTTGTTAAAAAAACACGCACTTTCAAACGTTTCAAAACTGATAAAAAAAATTTTTAAAACTTTAAAAAATCTTGAATTTTAATCTTCAAAACTGACAAAAAAATGTCAATATTTTTTTTGAAAATTATTTTAAAAACTTGCTTATTTTGTGTTTCAAAACCTCAAAACTTTCTGGAATCGAATTCGAATTGCCACGAAAACTTACCTCTATTTTTGTTTGATCCCAGAACACTGCCGTAGATACTTTGCACGGGAATAACATCCATTTTCATTGGTTTTTCTGTGTGGTGTCGGAAAAGTCGAAGTCGAATCGAAATATCGTTCGAATGTTCGTTCGCTCGAAAGTTTCCTCGACGACTCTCTGCTCGCCGACGGCGTTTTGTATCACTTTTACGTTTAATTAATTAATATTATTTACTTTATCACAATTTGCTGTTTGTTTTTGCTGATTGCTTCGAATTTTCTTGAATTCTTTAATTATTTCTTGTTGTTGCAGTTTAAATTAACATTTGTTGTTGGTTGGTTGTTGTTGTTTTGTAGTGGAAATCACAGCACTTATGTTGTTTAAACTTTTATTTGTATTATATTTTGTTTGTATCACTTAAATGGCGTTGGTCCGTTGCATTTGTTTGATGGCAATTATTTAATTATTTAATTATTTAGTAGTAGCATAGAATTCTTCGTGAAACAGTTTCTGGCTCTTGGATGCTCTCGGATGATGTGTAACAGTAGAAAATTTCTGGCTATGCACGTTTCTGCTGCTGCTGCTTCATCGGTTTTTCTGGCTGTGTACCTCTTCTATAATTTATTTTTGTTTTCGAAGCTACTATAACTTGCTCTGCCGGTGCGCGGCCTTATATAGCCCAGCCGGCCGCTGTCGCCAACGACGTCGACCGCGGCAGCGGCAGAGCCAGAGAGAGAGCTGGTGGTGGTGGATCGCCGCGCTCTCGCGGCAGCAACAATTAGCAGAGAGCGCCGCCTGCCCTCTTGCTCGCACGCTTGCCTGCTGGCGGCCTGTGCGGGTGCAGTGCGAGCGAGAGGGGCGACGCCATGATGGCTGATGTAAGTAGTCGCCTGCTGCCGCTCTCTCACTCGTTTTCTCTCACTCACAGCCGCTGCTGCTGCTCTCAACAGCTGTTTCCCTTGCAAGAGCGCAGCGTCCGTCCCGCTCATGCGCACCTATAACCCGGCCGGCACGGCTCTCTGCGAAAGAGCGAGAGTGAGATGGGGCACCGGGCATACGTGACTTTTGCGAGTCTCAAAAACAAAAAAAGAGGCAAGGAAAAGCCGAAAAGGAGAAAACCAGCTAAGGACGACGGATGCGATGATGATGGAAATGTGCTCCCAACCAACCCTGCCATTACTGCGCTGCCGGCGGCGACGCAAGCAGCGGCAGCCTGAAATTTTCCACTCCGAAACCGAAACTCAGTTGCAACTACGAGATACGAGATACAAGATACGAACGTATCTTTAGAATTTCCTCCTCGCATTTTCCAATGCAAAATGCAAATTTTCCTGCTCTCTTCGCTGCGCGAAGTGAAAAGTAAAATCTCTAGAGGGGGAAAAGCCCGTCAAGTTTGCGGGAAATACGTACGAAAAATCTCAATCAAAGCTGACGACGTGTTTCTGATTTTTTCATCAAATTTTTTGCTTGCAACTTTGTTAAAAAAATTGATAAAAGTATTATTTATTTTGCAATTTGGTGAAAGGAAAAATTAAATTTAAAGTTTTAACCCAATTTCTAATTTAGTTTTTGAAAAGTATTCCCCAGAAAAATAGTTAAACCTTTTTAGAAGTTTCAAAATGTTTAAAAACGAATTTAATTCCCCGAAAATAGAGAAACAATTTTTAATTTCGTTAAACAATGCAAATAAATTTATTTGTTATATGAAAGAAAAACAGTTTATTTGTTTAATCTGGTGAAAATCAAATTGTATTGTGCTTATTAATACAATTTATTATATTTAAGGATATAACTCTACCCTAGAAAGATTATACAAAATTGCCTTTAAATTTAATTTAATAAATTCCTCTATTTCCTACCTAAAAACAAAAAACCAATACCATTTCACAAAATAAGTATTTCTTTGTGGTTTTTATTTCCTGATTCATTTTCAACTAATTTTATCATTTATTTTGCAATTTGGTGAAAAGGAAAAATTAATTTAAAGTTTTAATGTAATTCCATGTTTAGTTTTTAAAAAGTATTTCTCAGAAAAATAGTTAAACATTTTTAAAAGTTTCAATATTAAGAAACAATATTTAATTTCGTTAAAATATTGTAAAGACAATCTTTTTTATATTAATATTTGTTATTTCTGGTTTAATCTTGTGTTTAATCCGGTGAAAATCAAATTTTATTGTGCTTATTAATACAATTTAATATTTTTAAGGATATAATCTACCCTAGAAAGATTTTAAAAATATTGCCTTTTCCACTTTAATTAAATTTACAAAATTCCTATATTTCCTACCCAAAAACAAAAAACCAATAACATTTCACAAAATAAGTATTTCTTTGTGGTTTTCATTTCCTGATTCATTTTCAACTTATCTTATCTCTGTAAATTGCAGCCAATAATTTCATTTTATGAAATTTCCTTGCTTTAAATATTTGATGTGCTCGGCATTATAAATTCAACACTCTGGGGAGGCCATAAAATATATGCACACTTTTCCTGGAACCTAAATTTTATAACCACAAAATAATGCTTAAATCTATACATATTTTTCCTTTCAAATCAGTGACGAATTTCATCATAATTTCAAATTATATGTTCGCTCTCTGAGAGGATATATATTATGCACGACCCGATTATGTCTGTGGTGGACCTGTTCTTATGAATTGATAAAACCCCCAAGAAACCGAGAATTTCATCAGCAAATGAAAATTGTGAGCATAGGATATAGGAGGATAATTTCATATTCATATCATGATCTCTGGGCTGTGTGTCCTTTCCTTTCAATTGAATGCATTTTCCTGCCATCTTCATCGTCGTCGTTTTTTATTCATCTTCTGTCGTTCTGTGTTCTGTTGCCATTGTTGTTTGCTGACCAAAGCTGAAGCGGAGAGATGCTGCACGTAGATTGAAAACGAAAGATTGAAATGTATCTCATGAATACCCCACACACTCACTCACTCACACGCAGCTCCGGCTCTCCGAAGCCAACTTGTCTTGATGCTGGTTCAAATAAATAAAATCAAATTTCCTTCAGATTGAAATGAAATTCCATGAAGCACATCGCATCTGTATTTGTGAAAGGAGTACACGCGAAGAAAGGACTTAATTTGATATATTAAAATTGATTTAAAACCCTGGAAATTTGTGTAATATAATTTTAAAATTAATAGTGTCAAAAATATTATTTAATAAGTGAAATAAATGGTTTAAAACTACTTCTACTTTCCATCTTAGGTTAAAACTTACCAAAAATAAATTGTTGGGAATTTAAAGCGCTTTCTTGTTTAAATTACAATATTTTTACCCTATTTTTCGTTTTCTTATTTACTTAAATATATTTTTACCTTATTTTTAGGCTCTTAAAATCTATTTTTAAATAATTTGTGTCAAAAATATTATTTAATAAGTAAAATAAATGGTTTAAAACTACTTATACTTTCCATCTTATGTTAAAACTTACCCAAAATAAATGGTTTGGGAATTTTAAGCGCTTTCTTATTTAATTAACGATATTTTTACCCTATTTTTCGTTTTCTTATTTAATTAAATATATTTTTGTTTTAGGCTCTTAAAATCTAGAATATCTACCTTACTCTTAGGCAAATTTTTAATTTATTTTTCTTGTGTAAAATCTGAAAATGCGGCGCGTGTGTGTGCCACCGCCTGTATCTTTAGGATATCTTTCGTGCCACATTAGCTTTATGTTTGCATGTTGATGTGTTTTGTCAGATAATAAATGAATTGAAACGAGAACTTCTCTTTTGTTTGTTTCCACTCCCCCCTGCAGCTTGGCCCCTTGACTTTGGCACATTGCAAAATGATTTCATTGATAACCTGAGCGGTCTTTGAAATTTCGCAATCTTTGAAATGCGACCCGCCCTCCCCCGAGAAACTCTAATGGGGCGTGGCGACCGAGGTGGCTTGATTAACCGAAACAGGCATTGGCTTTGGCATCGAAATTGGCGAAGCACGGGCCTCTCAAAAATACAGAACAAAGAACTTTGTGATTCAGGTTGGCCAACAGACGGCTGGGGTTAATGATCAGCGAAATTTATGGCCTGCCTAAATATACGGGTCTGTATTTGTTTATGGGCTATGTGTTTATTTATTTGGGCTAATAGAAAAAAACTGACACTTCTTTACTTCCCTTATTGATTAAAATGCTTAGTTACCTTCATACTTCTTCCTATTACTTAATTTATAATTTAAGTAACTCCTGAGATTGATCCCATTATGTTTTCCATTTAGATAGACCCAATTCCAACTTCGATTACTCAATTTGCATTATCATAAAGCAGTAAACGGACTTTAATGTACAGAAATTTAGATTTTGTTGCGAAAAATTTGCCGGGGTAAATCAATCAACTTTTGAGATTGAAATCCACTTTCCAAACTGTTTCCTTTGTGACTTTGCGATACATCACAGCCATCGCACAAACATACATATATGTAAGTATGTATAGAGAACTTTCCCTCGGTGGCAGTGTTCTCTCTGCTTTTCCGGGAAAGCAATTTTCACAAAGTTTATGCTTTGGCTTTGGCGTTGGCTTTCGCTCTGGCGGCATCGGGCCCCCTCGAAGGCAATTTGTAAATTTAAATTAGTTTTACTAAACACAACACATTTTCACCCCGGCACACACACACCTCTCGCACACACATATGCATAAATTTTCATTTAAAAAAAAATACATATAAGAAAAGAAAAGCGAGTGGGGAGAACGTGTGCAGAACCCAAGAAAATTATCAAGAACAAGTTGAGTTTTTCTTTTCGTTTCTTTTTTTTCGGCAAGTGCTTCCCAGAAAACGGGCAGGTGAAAACCCCCCAAAATAAAAGTACAAAAAAAGCACATGAAATTGTGAGCAAATTATCCATTTATCTATCGCAGGGAGATCGAGACTTTCGCGGAATGCTCTAAAAAAAATATGTAGCTACAGACCGAAAACTTATGACGAGCACAAATTCAAGAAGTTCATTGTGCCGGGTAGGTACTCTTCGGCTACAGCTACCACAGATATATTTCCGGGGCTGCCAGCCAAAGTTAATGCCAAGGAATTTGCCAATTAATTTATGGCTCTCAAAATGGAAATGGAAAACAAATTGCGATAAGCTAATTTGATAAAGGTGTTTCGATCGATCCCCCCAGCGATAAGGCCTGCGATTTGTGCAATTGAAGGGAGAAAATCATTTCGGCCAGCAGATAATTATCGCTGACGTGGACAAAGAAATGTATTTTATGTATTTGTACAATTATTAACTAGTGGGAAATGCTTAAATTAATTAATTAAATGTTTAGATAAATCTAACTAGAATAAATTATAATAATTAAATCAAAAATCATTAGTTATATATTTCAAATAAAAAAGCTGTTTATATTTTAAGTATATTTATTTAAGTATCGCTGACGTGGACAAGGAAAATTGATTTTTATGTATTTGTACAATTATTAACTAAGGGAAAATGCTTAAATTAATTAATTAAATGTTAAGATAAACCTAATTAGAATAAATAAAAATAATTAAACTATAAATCATAGATTTTATTTTCCTAATAAAAAATGTGTAAATATTTTATTTGTCGGTTTTGTTATAAAATAAATTTTATTTAATGCTAGTCCATAAAATTAATATTAATATATTAATAAAATATTAATAATAGATTAAATAAAAATAATGAAATCAAAAGTCATAGATTTTAATTTCCTAATAAAAAAGGTGTAAATATTTTAGGTATATTTATTTGTCGGTTTTGTTAAAAAATAAATTTATTTAATGTTTGCCCATAAAAATAATATTTACATATTAATAAAGACTTTATATTTTAAACAAAAAAGTCTTTCCACAAACGTATTTCAACCTCAAGAGACAAATATCTTTTTCTGGCAAACGAAAAACGAAATCTAGAAACGAAAACAGCATGCATGGCGCCACCTATTGCGCAGAGTTTCCATAGAGAAGAGAACTCTGCTCGAAAAATTACTTTTAAAGCAAAAATAACATTAAACAAGGTCTTTTGTCCTTAAATAAATTATATTAGCATTTTGTAAATATTAAAATTTAATAAAATTAAATAATATTTAAGGGAGAGAAATAAAGAGAGGAGAGAGGATGAAAAAGGGCCTTGATCAAACAGTAATTCAATCTAAAATAACAAGATATTATTTTCATAGAGCCAGAAAATAAAATTAAATTTAATTTAAAGTTATAACTAGAATATTACGAAATTTAAATCAATTTAAATCATTTTAACACTTTATTATGCATACCAAAAGTATCTCTACCCCAAAAAGAAAAATATTTTCTGGCAAACATAAAATCTGTAAATAAAAACCCAAAACGGCATGCATGGCGCCACCTAGTGAGCAGAGTTTCCATAGCAGCGGCGACGTGACCGGCTAGGCGTGCGAGGGCGAGTGAGATAGGGAAGATGTGACAATTTTCAGCCAGGCAAAATACAAAAAATACAAAAATAAAAAATAACAACAGGAAAAGAATGATTTCTTCTGGGAAAATGGTCAGAATTAGAACAGAAATTAGATTTCAATTGAATTGAGTTGATGTCTGCGGACAAAAGTGTTCCACGGATGCATAATTGATTTATGCAAAGAGAGAGGGAAAATCTGGGAAAACAGTGAGTGAGGAGCTGGACTCGGGCAAAGTTTTCCCTGAGTAAAACTGTGCAAATGCAAATGCTTCGCTTATTTATGGATTTATGTACATAAGGAGGTTACTTTTTCGGTGCTTTTTCCGAAACTTTTCCGGGTTTTCATTTCCGTTTTTCCATTTTCCTTAATTTCCGTATTTTTCTCGATTTTTGTTGATTTAAATAATCTCGTACTTTTCTTAATTTCACGCATATAAAGTCATCTTGTGCGCTTTGAGTAGAAAATGGAAAAACAGCCCGGGCTCTCTTTATCTCTCTCTTTGATTGTTAATTTCCACTCAAGAGCAAATTAAGCTCTTTTTAGATCATGGAGTGGGTTACTTTTCTCTTAATTTACTAGAATCAACCCTCGATTGTTGCTCACTCATTTATTAACTGGTTTGGCTCCCCCACCCCCACTCACTCTCTCTCTCTCTCAGTCACTCAGCTGTTCGCTCTCTTTGGCTCACAGCTGATGCAGCGTTTTCACTCTTTTGTGCGATGCGCTCAGCTGGCCAGCGAAAAATAACTGGAACAGGCTCTCCAATTGGTTTTTTGTCATGGCAATCAGAGACTAACTTAGTTAGTTGATGGTTTTTAAGTGATAAATTCTTAAATTAATAATTAAAACGATTTTTCTGCCTCCATTGGTACGCCTACTCAATTTCTTGCACAGCTGCAGGTTCGCCGCTCTCTTTCTCTTGCTCTCTCTTTCTCAGTCTCCCCCTCTTTGTTTGCCGGCACTTGCAGTGCTCTCTCAGTCTTTCTCTCTCTCTGACTCTAGCTTGCAGTAATTTTACTGGCTCTCCGCTGCTTTTTCCGCTGCTTCTGAGTTTGCAGCTGTTTCGCTCATCATATGTTTTTGAGTCAGGCCTCCCTCAGCCCCCACAGCCCCTCCCCGAACAGCATTCGCTTGATGTATGCATTTGTGTGTGTATTTGCATTGTGTATACAAAATCAGCCGCAGTTTGCTGCCTCTGCCGCTGCCGCTGCTCCAAGCGCAGTCAGTGAAATACATACGGACAAACACACGCGTACATATGTATCTTGATTTTCCAACTCGTTTCGCGCAGTCAACGCGCCCCCCAAAAACGCACGCACACAGCAACCAAGGAGCGCATACATATATGCACAAACACATTGGGGGCCAGGGAAATAGAACTCTGGAAATGAATGGAAACGGGGAAACCGTTCTTATAATTCATATATTTTGATCCTATTTAGTAGATTTCGATGATTTCTTTATATCCCTAAGATAAATGAATCTTTAAGATATAGATACAAAATAATCCTGCTGCTAGGCTTGCACTAGAATTCCCAACTGGGTAGTTTGCAAAATCTAAACTATAAACTTCAACACAAAATAAATACTTCTAAATCGGACAAAGCTACAAATTCCCAAAGTCCTTTTAAATAACTTAAGTTTACATTATTTTCTTTCTTAATTTTACAATCGCAGAGGTTAAAAACATTAAAAAGCCCACGTTTTGCCTGAATAATAAATTCATTTATTATCGGTTAGCAAATAAGGTAGGTGGTTAACCTCTATTGGTCGCAAACCTTTATCGGTTGAAAGCACCTTATTTAAAACGTGTGTGTACGGTTTGATGAGCTTGTGCCAAAAATAAGCCAGCCCAAATAAGCAAATATTGTAGAATGACTGATTAAAAACGACTCCTAATCGGTCTTTCACACCTCATCAGCTTGCGTGTGTTCTAGTATAAAGTAGAACCATTTTAAATATTTAAATGGGTGTTGTTTAAATGTTTAATTGGATGTTGTTTGTAGTATAATTAAATATTTGTAGGGACAGGTATTGGTGTAAATAGATATGTACATATGAAATATTAAAACTCAAAGTTCAATATAATTAATATACAGTGTGCCACTTAATTCATGATACAGCAGACGATTTATACTTTAGTTAACGATAACTCCTTAATTAAAATATTAACAAAAAAAATAAGGATGCCATGTTGTTTATTTCAGATATCTTAACAATATTACAAATTAATATAACAACTTTTTCCCTTGGTTTACTTAGAAATTAGAAAAAAATTAATACATTTTGTTCCACAAAAGTGATGATACATTTAAGAATAATCGCGCTCGTATCTGTTCTGTTTTGACAATTGTAACGGCGCTTTTTTTGTAATAGAGAATATCTTATAGCTCAAGACTTGGGGACTTAGTTGGTGGCCAATAAGAAAGGTAATGGCTTATACTTATGATCTTTTGTTATTCTAGGTAGAAATTTAGCTGATCTCCCATATAATCCAAACTTAAACTAATTTCTCTAAGATTTCATCAGTAATTTAAGACAAAATAAAAGTAAGGAATATATTTTTTAGATCCTTTTAATGAAAGCTCAGGGATTTATCTTTAAGAACCATTCAAACAAGTAGATTGAGTACTATTTTTTTGAACCCCGCTGTTCGGCTGCAACTATGTTTGTATAAATGTGGCAAGTTAGATAGATAGCCGTACATATTCCCATAGCTAGGTAGGTAGGTAAGTAAGTATATGTATTATGCCTAAGGTTTTGTTGCTGCTGCTGCCGCCGCTGTTTGTTGTTGCTGTTGTTTTTTTCTTATTGCCTGCACACACACGGCTCGGCTGTGGTGTGCTGTTGTGCGCTGCGTTGCCGCTTTTCACTCGCTCTGTGAGCCGAGCGGCCTGGAATCGTATTGCTCAACGGCAACGTCTCATTTTCATCTCTTTCCCATTTGTGCCCCACTGTGTGTGCGTGTGTGTGCAGTAAGTGTTGTTGTGTTTGTGTTGTTGTTGTTTCTTCTCTTCTCTCCATAGCTGGCTTGCTTATTTATTTATTTATTTTTTGTTTCGTTGCTGCAACAGCGGCAGAGAGAGAAAAAGAAACGAGATGGAGCTCTTTGGAGCCCGGCCGGCCTTTCTCTGCAGCCGCTGCCTGTGCCTCTGCCTCTGGGCTCTGCCGTTGTCGGCGTCGCTGTCTCAGCTGCAGCCTCTGCTTTCAATGCAAAGCTTTGTTGTTGCTGCTGTTGTTGTTCTTCGTTTTGCTTATGGGCAATCATCTGTTTTATTCTGCACACACAAACACGCACACACTCTTGCAAACACATTGGCACCTACAGGCACGTATACAGGTGGAACTCCCTAATAATGCACATTTGATGAAGGACCTAACTCTGATTTATGGATAAATAAATAAAAATTGAAATTTAAATTTTAGTTTCTTAATTTTTATATTATTTTAAGTAAGTAAACACGCTTAATTTGCATTTGATTATATCTTTAGCCATATTTTTCATAGAATAGTTCGAGTTAGAGACGTTGGACTGTATCTGTATCTGCTACAAAGTCATGCCATGTATCTTTTGTGTCTTTTGCTTGTGTTGTTGCATTCGCCGTCAGCTTTTTTTCCATCAATAGTTCATTTTCTGCTTGGCAACGGGTTCTTTCTTTTTGTTTCTTTTCTTTACGTCTCTCCTCTCCCCTTGCCTTGCTCTCCTTCTCTGCCTCTCTGCCACTCTGTCTCTATTTCTTGTTTTCATTTTTTTAGGCGACTACGTAAAGTTTCATGAAATTGGAGGAAACGTAGAAATGATGAAATTACTGGACATATGTACATGTGTTCTGGGTGGCGAGTCTCCATTCCAAACCCATTCCGTTTTCCATACCCATTCCCAACCCCCCCTCTGGGAGCTGTGTTAACTGCTCCCCTCCCCCATTGGATGGATGATGAACGTGGATTAGTTCCATGAAAAACTATGCAAAAATTTGATACACAAAGTTGTTACGATGTTCGGGGGCGGGGGGGCGGGGGGGCTGGGGCGACACATGATAATGGAAGACACAGGGGAAAGGGATGCCCTGACTATGACACACCTGTCATGCGAGATTGTGAGATGTGAGACCGGCAACAAAAGGCAGGTTAAGAGAGCAACGCGGCGGCTTATATAATCAACAATGTCAAGATACAGCTGGCAATTTGATGAACACCGCCCTCGTACCACCGCCCTGTCAATCGTTAACCCATTTGAGTTAACACAAAGACCAATATGATTACAAAGATGTCATATATTTGAATGGCAATTTGCAGGCTATTTTTCGGCTAGCGAAAAATTTGGGCCCCTCTCGCTCTCACAACGTTGAGAAGCTATGTATCTTTAAGATTCTAATTTCCTTGGTTTAAGCTACGTACTCAGACACGAGAAAAGTGTTCCTAAGCAGTGCGATAGAGCGAGAGGGTGACTATTGACCTCTCGTTTTGACTCAATGCTTAAGAACACTTTTCGCGTATCTGAGTACGTAGCTTAAGGGTTTAAGAGAATTTAAAACTTAATAATGTTGGTATGAAATTAAAAAGTTACCATATCTGGTTAATTTTTAAGTTCTAGCTTGGATTTATATTTTTGGTCACTAGTTTAATGCATTAAAGGAGAAATTTCTTGATAAACATCACCAGGCGCATCGATTTAGTCATCTCCATTTGTCGGAATGCGATTTCTTAGCTCAGTTTTAGAGGTAATACCTTAAAATGTTAAAAATGAAAGCAAACTAAAATACAAATTCTTTTAATATGAATTTTTGATTAATTTTTTTGGTCACCGAAGCTTAAAATTCAAAAGTTTAAACTCTTATAAGTAAACTCCACCCTATAAAGTAAATTTATAAAATTTATTTTTAAATATCTTGGATACTTTACGCCATAAAAAAAGTCGCTATTTGCTCTAATCATATAATTGTAATCTGTGCACTTAATGACTAACCCAGAAATAAATTTTTATATCAATGACTCCGTCGTCGCTTTTTATTGGACCACTACAAAAAACTCTCCACAAAGAGTTCCGCCGTTAACAGTGCTCGAATGATCGATTTCGATAAGGAAAAGGTGACTAATGTCAGATGATGGCTCATAAATCAGAGATGGTCATAAATAGGAATTACAGTTGAAACCGAGAACTTAAATATATTAAATAGGTGTAAATGTGGAAACTAAGTTTCTATAGCAGGCAGGAAAGGGTGTTAATAAGGAAAAATAACCTGATACTTATCGTAATGCGGTAATATTTGTTTTTTTTTTTAAATTAATTTATCTAAAATGTGTTGCTTTTAATAATGAAAGAGATTTTCATGTTGAAGAACGATCTAAAATAATTAGCTAACACTCGAACATTTTATTTGATATATTATAAGATTTCAGAAATTTCTAGAACCAAATAAATGTTCTTTATTTTCGGAACTAATAAGATTATAGAACCATTGTTGACATCATCGGGACGTGTAACCTTCCAAGTTCAAGTTGATTATAACTACAGATTGAGGAAACGTTTGGTATAACCCCTTTCCTAGTAGGGGTTAACTTCACCCCCCGTCCCGACCGTCCACAATTAGGGATGCGCATAATGGGCACTCGACTCTTTAATGGCCAGCTCGGTCCGGACTCTCAGCTGGAGCTCTGCTACGGGAAATGGACACCGTAAAAAGAACGAAGCGCGCAGGAAAAACGAGGGAAAACAATGCAACCCCAAGCAAACTCACAACTTCCTTTCCAATCAAGGCAATTTATCAATTTAGCACTCAACTCTGGCCCCGGCAAGGGGAACGAGAATAGAGGAATAGGAATGGAAATGGGTGTGGGAATGGGATTGGGATTCGGATCGGGACTGAGCCAGGGGTAGGGTGCCATGTGCCCAACATCTGAGCTCTAATCACCCCTAAAATTGCGTGTGCGACGAAGGTCAGGAGCCGGGCTATGTCTTCGACTTTAAAACGGAGTTCCGTATCCGTCCTCGACTTCTGTCTGGGTTTCTGGGGATATGAAGGATACGGAGTGCTCTACAAGACGAAGTAAATAATGTCACGAATAATGTCTATTAATTGGGATCAACCCTTTAGGGAAGGAAAAGAGCATTATATTGATTTAAGGGTTTATATATTACTTTCGGAACTCATTTGGGTATCATTATATATTTAATAAAATATATTAAAATGCTAATTTATGTTTATAATAAATATTTCTTTACGAAAACTATGATATATTGGTGTTAAGTTAACTCTAGTTTCAGGAAAGAGAGATAACCTTAAGTTATAAACTTTATTACATTCAAGATTCCTAATTTTTAGACTTAGTTAAATTAAATTTCATGAATACAATCCCTGAAAATTCCTCATTAAGATTAGATATACTCTTAATCATATTCCAGATACCTTTTCCCCCAGTGTAGCCCCTAAGCGGGTGTTATAGGCACTCTTGGCGAATAACCAAAAATAGATCAGAGCCCGGCCGAGCACAACGGTCCGGTCCGCTTCCCGGGTCATGTCGCACTAAATCAATTAAGCAAAATTGAGTCTGAATAGATTTAGCATAGCGACAATAACAATGCTGGACATATCGAGTGTCACCCGGCTCGAACTTTTGATGGACGTAATTTATGCACACCATAACGTAACGTAACGAAATGAAAGCGAGGAGCGCTGGAAAAAGGTATTAAGATTTCTTGATTTCCCTAAATGATTTCATCAGCCAGAAGTGCGGACTGCCCCGAGCATGATGAAATAACATAAGGTGGTCTCGTCGTGAGCCGAAGTTTTACGAAGTATCCACTTATTTCAGTGCACGTTAATCAACTATCATATTGCCGCCTCACTCACACTCAATACGACACAGCTTACTATGTTCCTTTCACTCGCACTTATTGCAAGCATACAATAAGTGGATGTCAGTTGCCGACGAGACCACCTTATGTTATTTCATCATGGCCCCGAGACCCTGCCTCATGTCCATCAACTGTCTGCCTTGCTCCCTACCTGATGTGAGGACCTCATCAGGTTTTGGTTTTCCTGGCCCAGTTACCTGAAGAAGACCCCAGAGAGACCCGAAATTATCCTAAAAATTTCCACAATGAGTTGGTTGACGGGTTTTTCCCAATATCTCCCGCTGTTGAGGTCGCCGTGTTGTGACATCGATCATAAAGTTTTCGGGGAGAGAGAGACCAGTGGATGGATGGGTTCAGATGAAGCCAGATAGTGGGTATTATCTGAGTTAGACATGTCTGGAAATTTTAAATCACGGTTGTCACTTCGACATTTTGTTAATGCATTTCAAGGGGATTATAGTTTTTGTTGATTTAATTTTAATTTATGTCGAAGGAAACACTTGCTTTAATGGGTTTAAATGGTGAATAATATTTCCTAAAGAATTATCTAATTAAGTAAAATTATGAACTGTTAACTGAAGAGCAAAAATTAATTTCGCTTTCTGAATTTTGATACTTAAAAAGATCATAGAACAATTTTCTAGGTTAATTCCAATATTATTTGTTACCAAATTAAACAAAAGAGAAGGTTAAAAGTATTTCTAAATGTTCTTTAGCCCTTAACTCCATTTTTAACCAATTTCTAGATATAATATAATTAAATAAACATATAAATAATTTCTATATATTCTAATATTATTTGTTACCAAATTAAACAAAAGAGAAGGTGAAAAGTATTTTAAAATGTTCTTTAACTCTTAACTTCCTTTCTTAAACAATTTCTAAATATAGCTGACTAATTCTACATTTTTTAAGGTCTAACTCAGAATCAATTCGCTAGGGAGATCGTTTTATTATTATTTAAATAACAATAGCGCGAAATCAGTTTGCCATAGCTCTAATTTTTATAGAGATATACTATATTTCACCGATTTCGAAACATTCCAGACTCGCTACCTTTGTTAACCTATAGCGCGGAATCGGTTGGCTATGGAGGTCGTACCAAGTCGCCTGTTTGTCTACCAGATGTTAAATACGATAGCGATAGCGATAACGAAAACAAGGCAATTTGCGACCGTCTAAGTATTAGTCAACAGTTTTTTCGCAACCAGTATTGACCGAAGAGACCAGGCCCCCAACCCCCCATAGAGCCCCCCCCGAACAAACCCATATAGTATACCATATCTAGCCCCCGGTGCGAGAGACGACAAATCGTCTGACTGATTTTGTGCAAATATATACTCGTACTTACTTGTATATATATTTATATACCAGGTATACCGGTATGAAGTGAGCGTCAAGATACAAATGTCTCGATAGGGAACATTTGTTGTGAACGAGCCTTTATTTTTTATTTTTTTGTTTGCTATAACATCTGTGAATCATATTAAATATATATCAAGTCATTG
Source organism: Drosophila tani (assembly GCA_008042535.1). Taxonomy (NCBI): domain Eukaryota; kingdom Metazoa; phylum Arthropoda; class Insecta; order Diptera; family Drosophilidae; genus Drosophila; species Drosophila tani. Next base: position 3,030 of record VNJO01006309.1, on the reverse strand, counting down.
AACAGACAACAACATATTTTCTCATCGTGTTAAAAATGTCGAATTTTGTACCAGCAAGTGATGATTTGCGGAAAGCATTAATTTTTTTTTTTTCATTTGAAGAAAAATGCTGCAGAGTTGCATCGAATGCTTGTTGAGGCATATGGTGTTCATGCTCTATTAGAAGCAACAAGCAAAAGATGGTTTCAACGGTTCAGAAATAATGATTTTGATGTAAGAAATGAAGACCGTGGAAAACCACCAAAAAATTTTGAAGACGCCGAATTGGATGGAGATGACACTTTGAGTCAAAAGCAAATGGCAGAAATGTTAAATGTTGCACAACAAACAATTTCTGACCGTTTAAAACCTATGGGAAAGATCCAAAAGTAAAAGAAAAATTTTTTTCACAAAAAAACGCTCATTTCATACCGGTACACCTAGTATATCTAGACAGTTGCGGTCAGAGTAACTATACTAACAAGCCGAGTGTTAACCTCATTTTGCGAATATATTATGGAAATGTTAGTTTATAATTAAGTAAAACTTGTTGCTGGGAAGAACACTAACCTAACCTAAACTCTATTCTAAGTCTAGAACCTTTTTGTCAAATTTTTTTCAGATTAAACTCCCCTTTATGACAGTCAAAATAAGGTTTATACCTTCAAAATATTACCAAAATTGGGGACTAACTTCGCAGATTTACAAGTTCTAGTATTATTTTGTACTATTTTGTATTTTTTCCTAACCACCATTGTGAAATAGCTGATTTTTGGTACCTCTTAAGCTATACACATACACATATCTGAAGAATATTAAATCAATATTTAACGGTGCTAAGGAAAATATGCGTCACGTTCCTATATAGAACTCCAACGTTCCACCTCAGTTACCTACCTTCTTCCTCCCGACGACGACGAGTCCCTCGTTTTATGGCTCTTTGTGTGTTGTTTTGTTTTGTGTTGTGACTGGGCAAGGTCGCGTGTTTTATCGCGAACATTTTGCACTTCAGATACGTTGAAATGGCGTGGTTCTACTGCTCCTTGCCCCTCTACCCTTAGCTTTTCCTACACCTACTATACAGGCAAACCGTTCACGAACATGTCCCGAATCGCGTAGACAAAGCGTCTGCTTCTTTCGCAACTTTTTTTTGGGGCAACAAAGAAGCTCCCTGGGTCGCTGATTAGATCATTGGGTAAACATGATACTCGATGGCAGAGCCGATAAGCGCGATTGCGATTGCGACGGCGATGGCGTTGCGGAAAGTGTGTCACCCGAAACGTCGAGCCTCCGTTTCCATTTGCAATCCAATTTTGTGCAGGAAAAAAAATTGATTTCAAGACTTAGACATCTTTTTCAGATTTGAAGGAAGCTTTAAAAGGCTTTAGATATTTCTTTTAAGTGGAAATCATATTTATTTTAGCTTCTTAAGGTTGTATGATTTATATTAATTGATTTCCAATTTCTGGAGTGTTCAAAGCTTTATTTGAGGGAGTTAAAAGTAAACAAATGTTAAAAATATATATTTAACTTATAAAGCCCTATTTGCAGTTCAGCTGGAAAGGTGGCGAGGTATTCATATAAATATGGTATATCTTAGAATTTAATTGATTCCAAATTCAAATAAATGTTTTACGTAAAAATATATATTGAATTTAGAAATAAATTTAATTAAAAGTATTTTTGCTTAAATTATACAAGAATTTGTATTTAAATTTAAAAAAATACAAAATATAACAAAAAATAAAAAATCCGAGTCCCTTTTTTGGGAATTACAATCATTTTAAAAAACTTGAAAAAAATAGTGTTTTAAAAATACTCAGGATACATGTAATATTATCCCAAAATAGGATTCTATTTTTACAGTCTCGATCTCTATTCGGTTTAAATCTACAAAATAAATCTAAAACTAGACTTTTTTCTAGGAACTTCGATTTCGGTTAATTTTAGATCAATTTACTGTTTTTAATCACAATATTTTTATATAAACTCCAAAAAAGCATTATAAAGTCTTAATAAGAAAAACCGCCAAATCGTTTAGAATCTTTTTTCTAGAAAGTTCTGTTACATTTTTTNAATCGCGTAGACAAAGCGTCTGCTTCTTTCGCAACTTTTTTTTGGGGCAACAAAGAAGCTCCCTGGGTCGCTGATTAGATCATTGGGTAAACATGATACTCGATGGCAGAGCCGATAAGAGCGATTGCGATTGCGACGGCGATGGCGTTGCGGAAAGTGTGTCACCCGAAACGTCGAGCCTCCGTTTCCATTTGCAATCCAATTTCGTGCAGGAAAAAAACAGATTTCAAGACTTAGACATCTTTTTCAGATTTTAAGGAAGCTTTAAAAGGCTTCAGATATTTCTTACAAGTGGAAAAAATATTAATCTTTAGAATCTTAAGTTTATATGATCTATAAATTAATTATTAAATTATAGATTTAGATATTTCACCCATCACCTTAATGTGAGAGACAAGAACCTATATTATTTTTACAAATAATTATATTGACATAAGTTAAAGGTTAATAATTGTAAAAAATATATATTTTAATCTTATAAAGCCCCGTCTGCAGTTTAGTTGGAAAGCTGTCGAGATTTTCATATAAATCTAGTTAGTCTAAGAATTAAATAGGTTCCAAATGAAAGTAAAAGTTTATGGGGTGTAAATACATAGATATTTTTCATTTGGAAATATATTTAAAGTATTTTAAAAATTAAGTGTACATAAATATAATTTCAACAAAAAAGAAACAAAATATAACAATTATATAGAAACATTGTATTGCTTTCGTTGGGGTTACAATAAATTTTAAAATACTTAAAAAAGGAGAAGGTGTAAAAACTACGCAGATTACATGTAATATTATCACAAAATATAAATATATTTGTTCAGTCTCGATCTCGATTCGGTTTAAATTTAAAAAATAAACCTAAAGGTAGACTTTTTACCAGAAACTTCGACTTTAATTAATTAAAATTTAAGAACCGTCTTTTTAACTGTTTATTCTGTTTTCTAACTGATTTTAATCACAATTTTATTTTATAAACGCTAG
>VNJO01006303.1:0-66100 GCA_008042535.1 Drosophila tani | reverse complement strand
AAAAAGGTTTTTTTCCACTGCATTTGTAACTAAGTCCATAGTCGTGCTGGTTAAAGCGTTGGTCAACGATGTCGATGAGGGATCGATTCCTCGCCAGGTCATCTTTTTCTTTTTTTTCTTTTAGTTTAAATTTAACACTTTTGTTTTTTAATATTTACCCCTACAATCAATATCATATAAAATGAAAACAAAAAACAAAAAAAACACTAAGAAACAAAAAAAAATAATTATAAAAACATTTACAAAAAAAAATAAAAATTACAATTAAAATAACTTATCCCTCGACTTAAATTTTGATTTTAGTTTTCTTTTTTTTTTTTTGCTAAAAACAATAAACATATTTTTCTTAATTTTATTTATAAGAAGTAAACACATAAAAGCCCTAAAACAAAAAAAAAAGTAAAGCAGAAAAAGTTAAAAAACAAGAAGAAACTTATAAAGTACATCCATACATGTTCAAATATACATAAACAACAAAAATCCAACATCTAGAAAATACACAAAAACAACTTAAAATATAAAATAAGCACAAGAACAACATAAAATATACAGAAAAATCAAAGACTAAAACCAAAAGATAAAAAACTTCGAAAAACTTCATAAAAATCGAATAAACATCAAAAAATCATAGTTGATTATAAATAAATTACATATCAAGAAAAAGCAAAAAAAAAATCGAAAGTCTAAGTGGGACTCGAACCCATGCACCTTAGATTGACAGTCCGACAGTCCACTGGGCTAAACGGCAAGCAGGCACCGGCCGACCAGATTTGAACTAGAATCGAGCATTGCGGGTTCCACGGCTGAAATGCGGGTTCTACCGCTGGAACCCGCCATAGAACAGATTTTTTTGTATGAGATGTCCCCTCTATACATTTATACTCTTTGATATTATATAGCAGAAATGGCTTGTTGTATTCAGAAAACGTCTTACTGAATTAATTAAAATGTACTGCATACCCTAAGGCGTCTCAACTAGGGTATTGAAATCACCACTAAGCTCGTAGCTCAGCCTCTTACGTGATTCTTAGCAATCCCTTTAGGCTTTAAAAAAGATTCTTGAAAAGTATGTAAGTGTAATAAAAATAATAACCAAAAGTACTATACTACTTGGGATACATTTTAACCCTTAGTGGTTATATTATTATATAGTCTATAATATAGTCCGAACGAAAGGAGTATGTGAGCCATATGCTGTAAACTGCTTTGGAGTGTCCCGATCAAAATCATCGTTTTGTATATATTTTTTCCCATGGTTCTTAACCACAAATCTACCCCTGAGATACTGTGTAACATGCGGGCAGCCGGCTTTGGGTCCGAACTCTCTCTCTAGATTCGAAAACCCGCTCTCTTAGAGAAACTTTCACGCTCTTTGCGGCTGTGTAAAGTGAATGTAAGCGGGCGTCGCGCCGCGTCGTTGATTGTCGTAAGCCGGCTTTGACGTCGCGTCGTCGTGGTTGGCGTCGGCTCGAGACCCGGAGTCGCATAGGAAAGGAAAACAAGTTTCTTCCGACGCGCTGATCGGACGCTGACGTCGCTGCTGCCGTTGCGGCACCACATTTGTTAACCTGTTTTTTATTATAGATTTTTTTTGTGGATACGACGAGTATTTGATTTGGCCTGGCTGAAAGGGGCAGCGGCAGCAGCGGGGCAGCGGAATCCCCGCTCTGCAACCAGATCCAACAACTCCGGCTGCCGCTTGGTAACACTCGGCTCTGTCTCTAGCTCTGTGGTCTTGCGCTCTGTTGATCTTGTCAACTTGACCAAGTTATTTGAACTATGCACATGTGCAGTCCATACCGAGAGAGCTTAAGCCTTTTGCTCAGTCATTTGAAGGCTGTTTGCCGGAGTCGGGTTTTTGGGTTGGGGATTGGGGATTGGAACCTGGTGGCTGGACTCCACGGCTGCTGCTGCTGCTGCTGCAACGCAGCGTCAGCGTCGACGGCATAAAGTGAATGTACTTTCAAACCAAAGATCCGGTTTAAAGCTACAGATACAGCGTCAGACGATGACAACGGCGACGACGACGACGGCGATGTTTTCACAAAACGCTTGTGTAATACATATGGAGAGGCATAGCTCCGATCCGATCCGATCCGATCCCGTGCATGTCATGTATCCCACAGACACAGACTCACCGACCGAGAGAAGCTTTTGCCCACAAATTTGTTATTTGTTATTTGCTTCTGTTGTTGTTGTGATTTTGATTTGATTGTATTTATTTTTAACTTAAAAAAAATCCCCAATATGGCTTACATAGTAAAAATTGGTAAACGGGTTCGGGTTCGGTTTGATTATCGCATTGAAAATCCCCTATAAGCGTATCATCGGGACTGGACTTCACTCACAGATCAATGAGCTCCGATAGAGGGATTTTTGTACAATATGCCCTTTCTGACGGGGGAAGGGTACATTGATTTTTCGAGAGGTTTGGTCAAAAGTAGCTTGACATTCGGTGCCCGACCCTGTTACTAAATATGGTTTTTACCATGATATTTTGAGAGGCTTGGTCAACAAAGAATTTCTCTGAATTATGGCGCTCATTGGCTTTCATTCCACGAGAAGATATCGTCGCGCTCGCATTCTCCAAAACAGTTTGTTACACTTTATAATTAGAAAAAGTTATAAACATGATCTTCTCTGTTAAATTTTTTGATCGATTTCATGGGTCAATATCATCAATTACGACTTATAGGTGAATTTGCAAGGGTAGCCGCAATGGCCTTTCCCTTCTTGTTTCGATATATGGCGAGTTTATATGTATATTTCGTACCTACTTGAATCACAATCCCATCAACAACATCATCAATGTGCATTGTGAGTGCCGAGCGTTGGCTGTGTGTGTGAGTGAGTGAGTGCCTGCTTGGATTGTACATTAAATTTCATTTGCGAGCCGCGAGACTGTGTGTAATAATTCGTCATGCTGGCCGCATTTGAACCCGCATAGCCGCTGCTACTGCTGCCTCAGCCTCAGCCTCAGCCTCTGGTGCCGGGTAAAGCCGAACCGAGCCGGGCCGGGCTGGGCCATTCCCAATATTCCGTACGTACCCCATACACCGCCCCTAATTTAGCGAGGCAGAAATGATACTGACTGAATGCTCTTACTCCTCTCTTTGGTTCTCTTCTTTGCGGTGGATCGCGAGATCGTGTTGCTCTGCTCTGCCCGTGGCGGACGCTTCAAGTGGTTTTTACAGTTATATAGTATATATAGAAAGAGAGATACATTTGTATCTTATGGCTGGCACAAATATTTTTCGCCACTGACGCTTATTCGTATATCTTTTTCTTTCATTTTTCATTTTTCTCTTTTATTATTATTATATATATTGTATTTGATTTGTGAATCACATCGAAAAAAGTTGTGTGAGTGAGTGAGTTGTTGGGTTGAGTATTCACTGGAAAAATAAAGATATAATCCAGTAGTTGTTGTTGGCGTTGTTGAGCGGAAAGCCGGAGACAAGACGACGTACTATGAAGGTGTCTGTTAGTCTTGAACACTCTACCCCGTCACTGGCTCGTTCCTGTTTATCTGCACTAACATTTTAATCTGAGATACTTGAGATTTCTTTTAAAATATAATTTAGCATTATGCCAGAGAAACTCATGATTAGATAATTAAATAACTTCCCCTATGAATGAATTTTTGTTATTGCGGATTCCTGCTCTTATCATTTCTGTGATTTGCTTTAACGAAAGAACAACAGAGCCTCATAAATATTTACCAACCATGTTTCTTTTCTCGTAATTGTAAAAGCATTAAAACCTTAATTCCTGAAGAGGTTGAACGCACTCGGCATGATAATATAAATGCTATCTTAACCTAGAATGCAAGTTTCTTCCTCCAAAACAGATAAGGATTTTCTTTTTTTCAGGACACAAAGGACGGCTTATCACTTTGGTAAATTAATGACTCAGCCAATATCAGTGTTTAGGGTCGGTCCCTTTCCATATTCCCTGCGGGGTCGGAGTTTCCTTATCGCTAATTATTTTTAGCATAAATCGTACATGCCTCCGGACACTCTCTCTCTCTCAAGCATAAAAATGCAATTTGGCCATAAATAAATCTGCCGCAATCTTTCGGTATTGTTTGAATTTCGTTTTTTCGAGCACAAGTTGATAGGTTTTATATTTATTCCGTGCATTGAATAACAAAAGTCTCTTGTTTAATGATATACTATTATTAGCTATACGAAAAAGCAGCTGTGTGTTCCTCGGAAAAATACGAAATGCATAAAAAACATATGCCGTGGCATCTAAAAATATTTATGTGCTCATGCTTACAAATTGATGACTTTTCAATGCAAAACAAAATATTTAGCAGGACATTGATCTCTCGCAGAAGTTGTTAAGTGCACATAGGCATTCCTCACTTAGTCATTCTTCAGTTTTCTATAGCTGAAAGCGACAGCAAAATAGGCTATTAAATACTCTTCTGACCTAGTTTCATCATTATCACTTTTTGACAAAAGCAGCGTTGAAGATCGCAAGCTGTATCTCGTACCTGTACCTGTGCTCGAGCGATACGAGATACGCACTTACTTTTGTCTCTAAAAATAATAAATGATCTCATTGTTGTATTTGTCTCCCTCAGGACATTTTGGAAGAAAGATGGTGTCATCAATCGTCACTTGTTTTGGGCTTCATGAAAAAATATCTTTAAACGGTGGCGAATGTGATGTTAACACCACGATTGTAAATAAATGTACATGTGGGATTGTAAATTAAATATACATATATACAATTCGTTGATCGAAGCATTTATATCGGTGTGTCAACATACGCAACGTCGCAGACATTTCGCCGTCGTTGTCTTTACAACTGAATCCACATAGCGTCAGCGCTTCGACTTGTCTCGTATCGCCTCGTCATGTGCATTGAGCCAGTCTTTTGTTCTGGCTCGATCGATGTTTCCCCGTCATCCGTTCTGTCCCATCTGTCAATTGCATTTAAAGCAAATATCGCCCATAAGAAATGGGCTATAATAAAGTAAGAATATTGTATGGCAACAACAAAAGATTGGTTACGTCTGCACTTGTTTAAACACAATTTCAGAAAGAGAACTTCAACTCACTACCTGTGCTTCTTGTTGATTTTATTTTTATATTTATTTTTTCATATTTTTTTCATTTTCTTTCCTCTTACAGGTGCACGATAAAGTTAGCCAGCATAGACCGGCTGGCCAGTGTTTATTTCTGTCTTATCGTCTTATTGGAAATGCTTGACAATAAATTAGATTTTGTGCAAATTCTACGGCCCGTCCGCCGGTCGATCGATCCACTCAATGGTGTCCGCCATGATGGTGCAAATAATGGAAAGGAATACGAATACCAAAGAAGAAATACACCCCGGGCAAATCGCAGGTTCGTGTGATTTATATCATAACAAAAGCTGGAGAGCGAGGAAAAGAAATGGCAGATCGAAGCTCTAATACTCTACGTCGATTGGGAAAGATAAATGAGGTACTAACCACTATACTATTGAGGAAATACTCTTTTATATATATGTATACAATAATTATTACAATTTAACTTAAGCTTTTATAGCAAAAGGTAAGATATAGAACGTACAAGGAGCTATATTTAAAACTGTCTGTACTATTAAAGGATAAAGGGAACTAGTCACTGTACTATCGAGTAATGAATTTTGTAAATCATGAAGAACCTACATATAATTATAGTTTGTATTGGTATTAATAAAAGAATTGTTATATTCAAAGTGGAAAACGAGTCTATTGATAGTAGTAGTGATTATTGTAGAAAATAACAGCAGGGTAATTTCAAGTCGAGTTTTATCCAACAGCATATTTTCTTGCCTGGCCTCTACGTCTTTTGGCTATCCATAAACAAAATACGGCCAATGCGGCGTTTGTTGTTGAGGTCAATGATTTCTGTTGCGTTGTCTCTTTTTTCACGCTTTTGACGCTTTTTCTTTGTGTGTGCGTGTGTGTGTGAGAGCATATTGAATATTAATTTTAAAGTTTTGCGGCTTATGTAAACACATTCAGCAAAATTATAAGTGGAACCATCGAAGACCGCTGTAATGTCGATTCTGCAAGCAAATGATGATGACATAATGGAAGATAGTCTTAAAAAGCAGAGAGGAATGCTGTAGACTGCCGTGTGTGATTCACGGAGACCAGAATATTTTGTAATACAATGAACCTCGCACGGTCTAGAGTTATCTTGAAGGTCTCTTTGATAAAATGATATTCAATTAGACTAAAAAGAATTGCATGTCGCCTGTGATATTTTCGGGCATAAATATAATGGTGAAACAAGCGAGTTCCCTCAGTAGAAGATTCAAGCTGTAACCAACAAAATGTCAAGATATTTGATCTACCTGTGCTTTCTGCTCCTGTGGAGTCTGCCATCAAGAGCCGATCACTTCGATGAGTGTGACGGGGCAGAAGACGAGACGTTTGTCCAAAGCTGGGACAGCTGCCAGTCCTATGTGTACTGCCAGGGCGAGGATTCATCCAAGGGCGACTGTGATGAGGGTGAATACTTTGATGCTGAAGCGGGAGGCTGCGATTTGGCTGCCAATGTGCAATGCTTTCTGGACGAAGTCGATGAACCGGCAGAGCCTGAGCCCGAGCCCGAAGAAGAGGAGGAGAACGTGACACCAGTCACTTTGCAGCCAACTGCACCTACAACAGAGCTACCTACGGAAGTGGACTTCCTTAATATTGCACCGGTTGTAAAGCCGAATTGTCCGATCAGCGACGATCCCAGTCAGGTTATAATGATGGCAAGCAACGAATCATGCACCAACTATTATCTATGCTATCACGGACATGCCATGGAAATGCACTGCACCAATCAGTTGTACTTCAATGCCTTTACCGGACAGTGCGACCATCGGGAGAACGTCCAGTGTGCGGTAGGTTTTCGAGTCAACATTTAAAGATTTTAATCAATCTGTGTAATTACATTGAATGATTTTTGCAGCTGGAAAATGATCCGCGGGATCATAAGTGCCTGCCCCACATGACCGAGTTCTTTCCGCATCCGGACAAATGCAATTATTTTTACTACTGCATCAAAGGCTTCTTGACACTGCAACAGTGCCCCTTCTACTACGGATGGGACATCGAGCGTAGGAGTTGTGTGCAGATAAATGTGGCGAAATGCTACGGAAACTCCAGACGAACTTAGGCCCGGAAACTCCCAAACTCATCAAGGCTCTGGGGGTGTTGTCTACATATAGCTGATAAGCACACTTTATTTATTGATAAGTTACAAGATTGTAGCAACATGAGACGTCTTAATTAAATATAACTTATAAGACAAAACCTTGATTGCCTTTCCGGCTGAGCTATAAAAAGCTTAGCACGCAGCTCCACACTCCACACAGAGATCGAGAATGCAGAAATCTTTGCGCCTAGACTACCTCGTGATTGTTTACGGCATTTTTGTCGTCGTTTGTGGTATTAATGGTCTAAACATTACAGAATGTAATAACCAGAATGGATTTATAAACAATACTCGTCCCAACTGTAGCTATGCCTACATAAATTGCTCTGGTCAGGAGTCAGTGTTCTGCTTGGACAATAGGACATGTAGTGCTAATTTCACCTGCACCAATTTGGACAATTCCACATCCACGGTTTCACCTAATAATACAACAACGACAGTGACACCAACCCCAACGTCATCTACCGCCTCACCTTCGGATGTGCGACGTGAGTGTCGTCAAGGTGTAACCAAAAGGTTTAGCTACCCACAAAATTGTAACTACTTCTACTACTGCGTCGATGGCTTTCTACTTGTGGAGCAATGTCCCTTTGGATATGCATTTAATGCCGAAACTGGAGCATGTGGTGGCCTTATTCGGAACCCTGCCGACTGTACAATGAAGTAAAGTGCTGGAACAAGAAGAAAACAAGCAGAACTTTTAATTAAGACTCTTGTGTCATGTCAAATAAAATCATTATAGCTAGAAAATAAACTGAATTAAGAGAGAGCCTTATCGCAAAAACAAGCAAATCGAACCACCTATAAAGAAGGCTCTGATCGGCCAGATGAGACAGTTGAAAGCCTATATGTGGCAGTTATTGATTGTCTTTGCCTGCCTGTCACCTGGCTACCACCAGGTGCGGGCGGTGTTTCTTGAAGAATGCAAAGGAGTGATTATTAATAAGGTGGCTAACCCAAATCTGGAGTGCAGCGAATTTGTTCATTGTGATGGAGACGATTCTTACTACTGTAACGGGGATTGTCGGGAGCCCGTCGAGTGTTATATTGAAGACCTAACTACAGAAGTTCCAAAGGAAGTAACAACATTAAGACCGCTGCCACCTGCCACACCAGATGCAGAACCTACACCCGTAAATACAACCCCCAAAAGCACCACTTCTTCGACTTCAACTTCAACTATAAGCACTACACCCTTTCTGAGCAACGATGTCCATGTGATCTGCAGAACTAGTGGCAAAAATGGAGTTTATCCGTATCCGGCAAATAGCAACTACTACTATCAATGTATTGCGGGTTACCTTCTACTACAGCAGTGCCCTCAAAATTTTTATTTTGATGTGACTCAGGGACAGTGTATTTCAACCAAGCCGTATCGCTCATTGGGCTTACATTTGTAATCATTTCTGATCTGTCTATCTCTGTAATAAAGTCAATAATGAATCGTGTTCTTAGGCAAATTAATTTCTGATAAACGGTGGCCCCGAACCCGGATGGCAAGAAAACGGCAAAGCCGGCGTACCCAATCGATTCAGTTCACTTTCCGAATCGATACAGCGAAGATGCTTCCAGTTTTTGGATCCTACTTGATATCGTTCCTATTCCTGGGCCTATGCCTTGCGGATGTCTTCGAGGAATGCACTGACGGGGTTAACTTATCATTTGTTGCCTCACCCAAGAGTTGTGCCCATTACATTTTCTGCAATGGCGATGAATCATACGACGGTGAATGTGAGGACGGCGAATACTTCAGCCCCGATATGGAAATGTGTGAGCCGATGGGAGAAATTGATTGTCGTACGGGACTGGCAATAGCAGAGAATAATGTCAGTAGCTCTACAGAAGTTAATTCCAATGTTAGTGGAGGTTTTGTGAATTCTTCTACAACTTCTACAGTTGTGAACTCTACATTGGCTCCCACATCGGTAGTCGTTACATTGCGCCCATCAGTCAATGAAACCGGAACCACTCCTACAATATTATCGCCCAGTATAGACGTTATTGTAGCTAATATGTGTCCACAAATGGATAATCAAAGCCGTATCGTATTATTGCCAAATCAAAACTCCTGCTCTGATTATTATATTTGTTATCGCGGCGAAGCGCTACCCATGAGCTGTGCGGCCACTTTGCACTTTAATTCCCGCACTGGGAAATGCGATCATCCGGAAAATGTCAAATGCATGGTGGGTAACAATGTGCACTATTTTGTTCAGAAAACCTATTAATAAAAAAATAAATATTTTTAGACGATGACATATAATCCCCGAGAGCAGTGCAAACGCCATACCATCGATGTTTATCCCCATTCGGACAACTGCAATTACTTCTATCAGTGTCGTCTTGGCTATCTGATAGTGCAGCAGTGCCCGTTCTTCTACGGATGGGACTACGAGAAGCGAGCCTGTATAGCGCTAAGTCAGGCTAAATGCTATAACAAAGTACAAATGCAAATGAAATTAAAATAAAGATGAACTCTCAGACTATAAACTCTACTTAAAAGTATAAAAATGATTGTTTAAATAATAAATAATATTGGTTGAATAATATAGAAAGGGCGTTAGGTTGTAAATGTTTAAAAGAAAGCTTAAAACTGAGATTTTCGACCTATAAGGATTAGGATAATATTTGACATAATTTTCAGGGAATCATGTTAGTTTAGTAGCTTGCCAAATTCTGAAATTTAGACATTTTTAAAGTAAAGTTAATTAATATTCTTAATTAATTGGAAAAAAAGGACTGATCAATACTGACAGATCGAAGCATTACTGCCTAGCCGAATTGCTTAGAATAAATTGCTAAAGAATAAAATTCCCTTATTATTTTTCCCAGAAACATTCAACCTTGAATCATTGTAGCATTTATCAGTGTGTTGTGATTCATGACATTAGGTTGATATTTTTTGCCAAAATGTAGACCTTGGAAGCACAACATCTGCCAAAAATAGTTAGAACCTTCAACTAGTTGAATAGGAAATGAAACTATGCTATGACCGATATGATATACTTTTTTCTTACAAGGACAATACTTATCGATATAAGAGATATCTTTCCGGGCTAATCTCGGCTCTCTTTTTGCCAGAGTTTCAAATTAAAAACTTCAGGCGGCATTAGAAATGTATTTTAGTGCCAAATGAGATATTTTATCAAGGTAGCCAAGTTCTTTTTTGGCAAAAACAAAATAGGTATAGTGATATGTGCTAGAAGCGTTATCAACTCCGCTTACATGCAATTGAAAATGTTAATTTTCTGATACTGATGATGGCGCCGTTTGTATGGCATATATGCCAAGCTCTTCAGGCATTACGAAATTAGAATAAAACTGCGCTTTACTGGAGTCTGACACACGAACAACAATCGATGATGATGCTATATAATACTGGTTGGTATTAGGTAAATTCCAAGAAAGTATTAAAAATAATAAAAGAGTTTTTCTTGTTTACGTAGCATTCTGTTTAATGATGAGCTGCCTCCTGGCCTCAGCCTCGGCGCAAAGAGGAGGTTGGCGGATCTTGAAGCCCACCAATTCGGTGACCATACGCCAGAGTGGCGGAAGCTTTTGTGCCAATCATTTGGTTGGTGAATTTGTGGAGCACTTGGAGGATTGTCATATGTTTTACCTGTGCGTGGAGAATGGCGATGCTGTCCTGGCCTCTTGCCCACCCACCATGCTCTTTAACTCGGAGAGTCGACTTTGCGACACTGCTGGCAATGTGAAATGTCGGAATGGCACGGACAATGGCACTCCGTCCGGAGGCGAAAACACAGGCGGTGACAGTGATCTTAACAACATGGTCACGGATGCCGCCAGCTATTGTGCTGCAATGCAAACTCAACAGCAGCAGGCCAGCGATCGGATTGTTTATGTCGGCAGCTCGAGCAGCTGCAGCAAATATTACATTTGCTACTACGGCCAGGCCATACTGCAGGAGTGCAGCTCGCAGTTGCACTGGAATGCAATGACCGGAAAATGCGATGTTCCGGAGAGAGCGCAGTGCACGTTGGAGGAGCTGCCACAGAAGCCATCCAATGGTAATTCCAACAATAGCCCGGGCGGATCCATTTCGAGTGATCTCATCCATTGCCCGGCCTACGGTCAGCACTTGTATCCGCACATGCAGCGCTGCGAGTTCTTCATCTATTGCGTGAAGGGTCATGCCAGCCTTCAGCAGTGTCCCTTTTATTATTTCTTTGACATTGCCACAAAAAGTTGCCAATGGTCCCGAACGGCGTTGTGTGTGCGCGATTTGAATTTGACGCCGTTAATAAAATAGAAATTATACTTTATACTTCAAGTCTAATTCCTAATATTTCCTATAGAGGGATTTAAATTTTGGCGCCGCTTGATTTTATATTTCGCACTTCAGTGTGTACACACTGGCGACTATCGTTATCGTTTTTTTGGTCCGCCACGAACGGTCACACTGGCAAGGTTTTGGCAAATGACGTCAATTGCCAAAACAAAAACGATAACAAATCGATAACGATAACGATTTTTTTGAGATTTTTATGGGGTTTCATCTGGTAACACTGTCTGTCACCACTCAAACCCCCGACCCCAAAAAACTCAAAACAATAAAACTTTTTTTTGTGTTCCGGTCTAAGGGCAAATTTACCTCCGAGGTGCACGACCAGGGGCGGCAGGTAATCTATCCAACCAACCAACAGATGCCCACGATCTCTTCCAGTCTTCAGCTGAGGCAAAAGGGCCAGCGAACTGCAGGTGGCCACAGGGCAGAAGTGGCTAGAATCTTCTCGAGAGCCCTCCGGTTGACCATTGGGACAAATGTTTGAGAATTTAAAGGGTATTTTCCGTAAGCGACGTCGCTGCGAGGAAGACACGCCCCCGCCGCGGCCGACGACGACGTCACCACCACCTCGGGGCGAGGGGCCAATTCTGCTGCCCCGATTCCCGGACGAGGAGGAGGAGTCTCCAGAGTCCAACGATGGCTATTATTGTGTCTCCTGGTCGAACGCACAAGGCGATAGGTAATTGAATTCTCCGTATTCACGCTCCCCCTCTCTCTCTTCTTGCAGCCTGCTTGCCTGCGTGTGCGTGTGTGTGCGCGATGCGAAACAAATAAACAAAAAGTAAAAAAAAGAGTTAAACATACAATAGCAACAAACAAGCGTCAAAAAAATATCACACACTGCTCCGCTCCGACACCCACTCAGAAAAAGCTTAAAGTCATTCCAAAAAAAGGTAGCCAGCAGCAGCCAGAAACAAAAAAAAAACTAAAACGAAACATTAAGCAGTAGGCAGTCGTCGATTGAGGGCGGGCAATAAACACGCTAACAGCCGGAAATTGGGCAAATCACTCTGGAGGATCTGGAGCCGCAGGATATGGAAGTTGACGCGCCACTAGCGCAGCACAACAGCGACAGTCATCATCACCCACTTCAGATCTCGCCCAGCGCCTACCATTCGGAGTCATCCATGAATTTCGATTACTTGCAAGATCTGCGAGCTGGCGCCATGGCCTCCTCGTCCGCAGCTGGATCGGGGGGTGGAAATGGCGGCGGCAACAGCGGCTCCTACGGCGGACTGGTCGACGACAGTAGAGCTTTGGACAGGTTGTTATTCCCAATCAATCCTACATAAAACCAAATGACAAACAAATAATTAGAAAACAACCAACATAGCGAGAGCACAACCTATTATTTCTTAGCCACTCTTATTTCTTTATTCGATTTCTTTTTGTTCCAATAACAAATCAATAATGGTGATAGCTTCAAAAAAGTATCTGCCAACGGACGCCCACACAACACCCAAAAAATCAATAAGCGTTGTGCGAGCGCCTCGTCTTGTAGACCTCTATTCTGGTTATAATTTTTCGTAGCCTCTATAAGTGGACAGTCGTCGAGCAGCATCTAACCATCTAACATTGCTTGTGTCTCTTTCCATGACTCTTAACCATACAAAAACAACTCTTAACCAACATGATGTGACAACAGACCATATAACGCCAACGAGAGGTAATAATAATAATCATAATAGGTCCGTTCTGTGACTAATCTTTGGCTGAACTTGCAGGTTTCTCAATATACTGGATCAGCTGGATGCCCGTGTGGAGAAGCTGCGCAAAGATGCACTCAACTTGCAAGAGAAGAAAGACTACCTACTGATGTCCATGGATCTGATCAAGAGCAATGAAATGCTGCAGAATATGAGCGAAGGTGAGGAATAAGAAAATATTAAGAGAATACAAATAATACATTTTTAACTGTGTTTTTCAGCTGAACGTGAGGAGATTATGTTGTACATACAGCGCGTCAGCTCGCGCCTGGGCACTGTGGAGCTAAATGTGCGCACTGTGCGCGACAATTCGCAGGAGGATTCACTTAGCCAGATTAATGCTTTGATCGATACCATGATCAAGATGGGTGATCCCGTAATTGCGCGCCAGCGTTGCCAATTGTATTTAAATGCCTGCTGCAGCAGCTCAATGGATCCATCCGGACACATGGACACTGTGCCCGAGGCCGATATGGGTCCCATTGACAAGAAGTTTGAGAGCGCTCTGCTCGGCTGCACATTGGACGATCAGAAGAATATTAAGAAGCGGCTGCAGGCCTTGATGGGCTATCTGAATAAGCAAACTGTTAGCAATTAGTTTAATTGTTTTTTATGTGGAACATGAACTATTCATAGATATTATTATCAAAACCAAAACGAACGAATTACATCACCCAAGCCAGACGAAACGAATAATAAACAAAATAATAATATAAAGAGTTATTTCGTATTAAGTTCTAGGTAATTTAATAATTTATTCTTCTTACATTTAGTTATTACCTAAAAGCTGGGAAAGCACATGTCCTGCGCCTTCAAGACCCGATCACTAAGCACCCATAATGCCCCACTGGAGCCGAAGAATATCTGCTGAATGTTCTTCGATGTCAGGTAGATGATTTCATTGCTCTCGGTCGTGATGTTCTGTAGATGAGCACACCGCACAACGGCTCCAAACTTGGGGATTACATAGTACAAGGTGCCGGAGGTATCCAGTAGCATGCTGCGACTGCTACCCAGCAGACTGCCCAAGTGGTTGAGCTTAATAGAGTCTGTCCCATCTTCCATATCCAGCCTATCCACGGTGCTATAGAGGTCACCATCCTCGCCGGCTAAGATGAGTTCCCCTTGGAGGCCGAAGGTAAAATCCACTGGCTGGATGGGAAACGATTGATTCATGTTCTCGAACTTATGACTCGTTAATGATTTGCGGTGCCAGGTCTGCTCCAGGATATCGTAGGCAAGGATTTCGGGAACGTGATGGCCCAGGACAAAGAAAATGTGACGCTCCTGCTCGCACCCCTGTTTGGGTCCCATTTGCAGCACTAGGGATTCAGTGTCGTTCGCCTTGATGTACTGTCCACAGTCGATCCTCAACAGCTCCGCATTGTTACGCATCAGATCGAAAACAAATAGCCGGGGTGAGCACTTGCTGGCGGGGAATCCCGTGTCCATGACCCACAATCGACTCAGGCCATCCACCTGGGACCAGTGGGCCTGCTGCAGTCGCGAGCAGTCGGAATGATCTCCATTCGCGTGAACATCTCGATGAGGAAAGACAACAGTGGGCATGGGAAAGTAGGTAACTGGCCACTGGGCTTCAATCAGAGTAGGAGATGTATTGTTTTCCACATTCACGCTGAGGAACACCCGGGAGTAGTGCATCGAAACATGGCGCACATAGTAGCTGGATTCGTTTAAGCCGGATTCAGCCAACTGCCAGGCCTCAGTGGCCAGCGCCAAGCTAACTATGATGGAAAACCCCAAACAGAGGACGAGGACATCTGATGTGGCCATCTTTGAACGCGAATTCGCACTGAGCTGGAAGCCAGAGCCGGAGCTAGAGGTGTGCTTACGTTGTACGCGAGGGCACGAAGACATACATCAAATTGTCGACATCAGCAGTTGGTGTCGGATGTCGTGAAAGAACCCGAATACCGCCGGCGACCTGCATTAATGGGGACTAATTCTTGGGAGTTTTTTCTCTGTTTACGTATTGCGCGGTTTCCCAAGAAAATAAATTCAAATAATACAGGGTCTCAACTATCCACCTTTTCTATGAGTCATTTTATTGGAATATTTTTCACCTAAAGCTGTAGGTTTATTTTAAAAACATTATAATCTTGTATACTATATTTATTTTTTATTTATACTTCCGTTAAAATCAGTTAACTTTACCGTATAGCTAAACGTTGAATACAGTTTCTGTTGTATTTTTTAAGCTCTTAATTTTCCATTAACAACTTCACACGTGGACTCCGCCGATTAATAAAGTTTATCGTTTTTATTTTTCCTATTTTATTTCTCTGCTAATACAAATCTCTTTCCATTTTAAGCAACTGTCATAAAATATTATCAAGTTTATGTTGTCCCCATTAAATGGCTCTTTGCTATTATTGATTAAGTTCGCACGAAAGTCTCCTTAACTGAACCTACCTTAAGTGTTTTACCAAAACCGTTTATTTCGAAAAAAAACCATGTTAATAAAAATTTGTTATCGGAGCTTTGAAGCTTTAATGACAGCTAGATTTTTGGTTTTTTTTCGAAGGCGATTGCTTAGTACTTTAGTGTCGGGAATTGCCAAAAAGCTAGGGAGAGTAAATCCCCTGAATAATTTCAATGTCGGCCTTCTTAAGTATATAATTCACGATAGAGTACCTCGTAGACTATAAAGTACCTATTATCAGGGCTTAATCAATGATAAGAACTATATTCCTTCCTGATTAATAATAACTTAAAAATAGAAGGTACTTTCTAGGAAAAACAACCTTCATTCTAGACACAATGTTGTTTCTTGTCTTTAATCAATCTAGACCGAGTGTCCCATAGTGCTAAGCCATTTGTCTTTGTCACGGACTGTCTCCGTTCCCGTACACCCGAATTTTTGTGAATCATTTCCAGACATGGCTTTGCCATCATAATCAAAAATTTTAAATCTTTGAAATAATTCGGAGTAATTACTTTTTAAAACCAATTTTTACGCGTATAAATTTTCTATATTTAGATGCCATTGAGGTTTGAGAATCCACGCACGGTATTAGTTACTGTGATTCTCTTTCTGATTTTAATTGTATTAATTATCTTAGTTTATCTATATATTGAGTACTTTGACAAACGTAAAAAATAGGTCTAAAATGATTAATTAATTTGAGCACAAATTTTCTATTGTCAGTGTGGCTATGGGGCTGCACTTAATTCCTTACACCTCTCAAGATGCCGGGCCCAGAACCGAAGAAGACCTCACATTCACAGGGAACAGAGAGTGTAAGCTTTAGTTTCCAATATCTCTCAGCGATATCGTCACTGCCATGGCGTTAATTATAACCGAGGCGTTATCAGTTTATTGTTCTTTCCAACCCGGCCGATATGATTAAAGCTTTCAATACTACCTGTCGTCCCGAAATGCGGCCGATGGCACTCACAGCCCTTTCAGTTGGTAATTTGCGCTGGTCAATAGCACAACGTGATCCCGTAAAATCGTCACCTGGAATATATCGATCATATATATTGAGTATATAACACATTATCCACAAACTATCTCACCATGTGCAACGCTCTCTGTGAATGCCTCAAATGCCCCGGCAAAGTTGTGTGCTGGTAAGTTTCCATACATCCGCTCCTATGACTCATTATTGATCACCATAGGAGATATCTATAGCCCCATTTGATTCAGGATGCCTTCTTCGCCGGAAGAAAGCACTTGCGATAAGGATTTCGAGTATAGAGTGCGCTAATCAATATATAATGCATATATATGAGATTAGGAGATTTTTCGTATTATTGGGAAGAAATTGAGGAGGAAAGTGAATTTCCCATCCTTTTAACAATATATTTACTTATCTGTTGAAACATTTCATTAACTTTTCCTATTCCTAAAACACATTATGAATCATTTCCGGTGTCCTATGGATGCGGCGTCTTATGATAACCTTATATTTCCATGAACTGAAATTATTAGACTATACTGTGATTAGGAAGAGTTGTGTTGGGTTATAGGTTAAAAGAAGCTAGGAAACATTAAATTCTTTTAATTACATTACCAATATTAATTATCATAGATAGATGTGATATATTATGATCTATTATAGATATATTAAAATATATAAGTTACCCACTGAAACCTTTCTAACCCGATCTCTCTATATCCTTCCAGCTGCTGCAATTGCGCCTGCAAGATGCTTATGAGCATAATCTTCTCCGCTCTCCTTCTGGTCGTAGTTATTGGACTGATCGTGTACTTCACGGTATTCTACCACAAGGATAAGGGTACCGACGAGGTGCAGAAGCAGGTGGCCCAGATGGCGCCCATTGTGAAGCGCAGCATACGCGACTACTTTAATAAGGAATACTAAAAAAAGTGTTAAAGTGAATTTATATACTACTTATAGGCTAAATTAATAATAATAATTCGAAAACGAACCGAAACCGAAACCGAATCAGGCCAAAGTGTTGTTTTAATCTAATCGAGTCTGAGGCTCGTAATGGGATTTTTTCTTATCTAATAGATTGTTTGCTCAACTCAGTTGAATGAGCTATTTATGCGGCTTAAAGAGAGGTTGGGTCATATGCCGGTTGTTGATAATAATAATAATAATTTGGTGGGAAATGTGATTCATTGTGTGCTTTCCCGGTGTGACAAATAACCGACAGTACTGCGTTTTTAACTCGGAACTACCATAAAGACAAAATGTTTTTTAGGAAAATAATTTTTCAATAGGGTTAGTTAGTTTAGAACTTTTAAACTGAACTATTAAAAGCTTTTTCCGTGTAATAAAGTCAACGGCAGCTTTAGTTTCAAAATAAATAAATAATATTTTTCTAGTAATTCAGAGTCTTTAAAATTCCACTAACGAAAGTTCGCATAGGTCTGGTTTTTAAGAAAGGGAAATACAAAATAGTGAGAGGGAGACGACCCGCAGGGAAACCCCTCATTACAACATTTCCCAACGTCTCTTCGCCCTTCCAGCTGTTTTCCCGGTTTTTGTGTATACCATTTGTTGAGGATCAGGTAGTTAGGATCGCTGGTCGAGGGTTGAAACTGTGTCTGGGGTCTGTGCATCGTCCCCTGACTGGCTTCAATCACTTTCTGGCATTCAGTTGCCCGCCAGCATCAGGTTCACAATGACCTCCGATTCCACGCTGTACTTCACCGCCGTCGAGGATATGTTCAAGGAACTTTTAACAATAGAGGTTGACGATTTGGTTCCCGGGAACGACGAGGGATCGGCCACCGAGTCTGAGACCCCGAAACGCTGTGTGCAATTGCGACAGCAAAAGTTGTTTGCCCAGGACTCCACTGGCTTTGTGATATGTCGCCGCTCTCCCAAGCTGAAGTCTAGAATTGATTTGGATTTGCAACTGACGCCTGGCAGGCGACGGGAGCTGCGGGCTGACGAGATCCTGCAAATGCGGAAGGAACGAGCGGAGAAGGAACGCCAGAAGCCGCCCCAGAGACGCCTAACCCTGCGGATATAACTACAGCGATCTGACCCATCGTCGAGTGTGTTCCCCGATCACAGTGCTTCCCCCTGTTGTATGCTTTACTCTAAGATTTATACTAAGTTCTTCTAAGTATGCTATGTATGAATGACTGGCAGGTTGTCAGAGATCAGTTTTAGGGTTTTGTGATTTTTCTCCATTTCTGTGCCATCAATAAAATACTAATTGAAAAATGTATGAAAATGGGTTTTGTGTGGGGTTAATAAGGAAAAGAAAAATGGTTTGGTTTAAACTAAATACATAAAATGGTTATTAAATACATGTTTATTATATCATTTATCAATAACTCATATTATTTGATATCTTAGTCCTTATAAGCCTTGCATCTAGGCATGCCCCAGTTACAATATCCTCGGTGGATGGTAGTGAAGGCTGCAAGATAATATTAAAATTATATCACAAAAAATATAAATATTATTTACCTGGTAGTCCCCTTTTTACGCGATAACAAGACTGCAGTTCGGCCAAACAAGCGTTTAAGGAAGCGTAAAAGCAAGTTTCATCGGTTGCACAATGAACATCAAATTCATTTGGGCAGGTGTTTTCACAGTCCTCGTCCTCACTGCTCACCAAAATCAAGAGAGCTGCCGAAGCGATATATAGGATAAGCAGCAATCTCCTGATTTATTATATTTTCAACTCACCGATCAGGAGAAGGATGGAGCAGAGAAATCTCATTTTGGCGATGAGTGAAGTCTCTTAGATGTGTCTCCGAAATAAAACACATTCATCTTCCAGCGAGCCATTTAAATATGTCATGAGAGGGTTATGCAAGTAAAGTTTTACTTATTTATA
This sequence comes from Drosophila tani, assembly GCA_008042535.1. Classification (NCBI taxonomy): domain Eukaryota; kingdom Metazoa; phylum Arthropoda; class Insecta; order Diptera; family Drosophilidae; genus Drosophila; species Drosophila tani. Next base: position 46,601 of record VNJO01006303.1, on the reverse strand, counting down.
CTTCAGTTTATGCAAGCATGTGTTTTGTATTTCGGAAGCTGTATTAAGTATCCACATAAAATAATAATTTGCATTTCCTCGCAATTGATATTCTGCTTAATATTCTAAGCCATACCACACCAGAAATGTCACTTAGCTTTTTCACCGGTACATTTTTTTTCACCGATGAGTTTTTTTTCACCGATGAGTTTTTTTTACCGATGAATTTTTTCACCGATGAAAATTTTTCATCGATGAATTTTTTTCACCGATGAAAATTTTCCATCGATGATTTTTTTCACCGATGATTTTTTTACCAATAAGAATTTCACCGATGAATTTATTTTTTACCGATGATTTTTTTTTCACCGCTGAAAATTGTTCATCGATGAAATTTTTTTTCGCCGATGAAAATTTTTCATCGATGATTTTTTATTCACCGATGATTTTTTTTCACCGATGATTTTTTTTCACCGATGAAAATTTTTCATCGATGAATTTTTTCATCGATGAATTTTTTTCACCGATGAATTTGTTTCATCGATGAATTTTTTCACCAATGAAACTTTTTCATCGATGTTTTTTTTTCATTGATGAATTTTTTTTCACCGACGAAAATTTTTCATCGATGAATTTTTTTCACCGATGAAAAATTTTCATCGATGAATTTTTTTTCACCGAAGAAAATTTTTCATCGTTGTTTTTTTTTTTCACCGATGAATTTTTTTCACCGATGCATTTTTTTATAAATTGATTAATTTTTTTCGCATGACTAATGCTAGATTTCCCGGGTGCATGTAATAACGAAAATGTCATAGCGCCCGCATTGCTTTTGGTCATTTTTTTGTAGGCCCTTTGACACTATAACGCCCAGAGCTAATACAAATTAAATCATTATTAATAAAATCAATTCAAGCTAAGTTTCAGTTAATAGGCCGGCCTAATTCAAATCCATTGTAAAGTGGAATAGGGATCTTTATGTGTTTCTGGACAGGGTACTTTAGATTTTATGATTTCATAAATTTGAGAAAATCGCGGTCAAAGTATCGTACACTGCTTGCTTTAGCACTTTTCAAGACTTAATAAACCCGAAACCAGATGTACCCCATGGCTGGTATTAGGCTTTAAAAAACCTTTGGTCTTTCTACTTCAATAATAAATTAAAACATAAATTGGGGGACCTTTGGGTCTTTAGTTATAATGCGTTTTACAAAAGCGCCATAACAAAAATAAAAAAAATATATATATGTATCTGCTTTTTTTTTTTAGTAAGGACATGGACTTTACCTAAAATGTCTGCCCTTAAAGTTAACCATAAAATTTGTAATTTCAAACTCTATAATTAATTAGAGTTCTGAGCTTGTCCAAAAGATTTGCAATAATACGCTATTTAATGTGTGGCATTAACCTGTAGAGCTCCAACTTTCGTCATAATGAGAGTCTTTAAATTTCTCCTTCTTATTGGTAACTCTATCCCAAGCCTTAAACGTTGGAAAATTAAGTTATTAATAATAATATTCCATCCTCAATATAGGCTTCTTTACGTCGACAAACGGGCAATGGTGCGATATGGAAAACTGCCCCAAGAAAATAGAAATGCATTGTGGAGACTCCAGCTATTCAAACTGTAAGTACGAAGGTGCTAACTATTGCATGGTTAAGATACAGGAATGTGCTCGAGAGGAAAGGGGTTATCCGAGTAAGTATAGTCATATTTCAAATGCCCTAGGACGACTAATTATATGTAAATGTATTTCAAAGAATTCAACGCCATCTTGAAAAGAAAATGCCTTTATGACAGACCTCCATGCCGTGAATTTACGAGGGTCAAGAAACGAAAACCAAGACCAAATGGCTGATTTCATTTTTGATCGCCCCAGCTCGAAACCACGGTCCGAGACTCGACTAACCATCTGGGAGAGTCTGTCTGGTATTCCGAATAGAGAAATCTGAGTAGATATTGTAAAATTAAAGTGTTTTAAAAAAATTGCTTGAATATATTTACTTATTTGTATTTCAAAGGATTCGATTATATCGTAAGAGGAAACTGCTTTTTAAACAGACCCCGATTTCCTAAGTTCAAGAGGATGAATGAACCAAAACCAAGACCAACCTCAATTTGGGGACATCGCGTCTGCTAAATGTTTCTCCGAAATAAAACACTTTCAGCTTCCAGCAAGCCATTTAAAAATGGCATGAGAAATATAAACAAGTAAAGTTAAACTTATTTATACTTCAAGCAATTGTTTTGTATATCGGAAACTGTACTAAGTATTAAAAAAATAAAATTACAATTTGAAATTTCTCGGAATTGATACTCTGCTTAATATTCTAAACCATATCAGAAAGGTCACTTAACTTTTATATTTGTTATCCATTTTTTTATATAAATATAAATATATTCTTTATATGTATAAATTAATTTATTTTCAAACTAAGTGTGGCCTTGGGATTTAAGTCTTTAAAGAATGAGACAGTAACTTAATATGCAACTAAAAATAATAATCAAGTTGATTTGCAGTACATTTTTAAGGTTGTGCGTTTTGCTTAAAAAAAGTATTAAAGCGACATAAATATATAAATTTATATATACATTCAATAAGATTCTCAGATGTAAAAAAAACAAAAAAGTCGAACATTTTAATATATAAAGCGAAAGATTATAAATCGTTTAAGACTTTAAGTAAGAGCATGGATTATACCTATAATGTCTGCCTTCTAAGAGAACCAGAAAATTGTAATTTCGAACTCTATGACGAATTAGAGTTCCGAGCTTTTCCAACTGATTTGCAATAATCAGCATTTAGTTTGTGGCATCAGCCTGGGGAACTCCACTTTCCATCACCATGGGAGTATTCAGATTTCTCCTTCTAATTGGTAAATATAACTCAAACCTTAAAATTATGAGAATTAAGTTATTAATAATAATTCTGCATCCTCAATATAGGTTTCTTTACGTCGACAAGTGGAGTATGGGTTGGAGCATGGTGCCAACTAATGTGCCCCCGAAAAGTAGACCCTCACTGCGGAGATTCCAGCTATGCAAACTGTGAATACACAGCTAGTAACTATTGCATGCTTAAACATCAGGAATGTGCTCGAATTGAAAGGAATTGGCCGAGTGGGTATTCTAATACTAAAGTGCCTTAAAACAATTGCTTTAATGTACCTAAATATACGTATGTATTTCAAAGAATTCGATTACGTCGTACGAGGAAAGTGCTTTCAAAGAAGACCTCAATGCCGTGAGTTCAAGCTGATCAATGGACCAAAACCACCACCCAAACAAAGACCACTCCCAAGGCCAAGTTATGGAGATTAGCCAATCAGCTTCATCAGAATAAACTGCTGGCTGAACGTCCGTCCCCAATGCTACACATAAATAGTGCATACTTTTAGGACGTGTTTTCCAGTTGTTTTGATTGGAAAATTGATTCAAACTAAATAAATGTCGCAAGGCTGGGATACGGAATATAAATTTATGAATAATTCGAATGATTCGGAAGATCTTCTGGGTTTTATTATTTTGTAATATTTTATTTAGTTTTTCTTTTTTAATGGAGGGACCATAACCAAAGCTAAGTAGCATTGAGTGGTGTAATTTATTTTGCAATTTTATTTTATTTTGTAGAACTAGTGTACTAATCAAATAACTCTTCTTTCGAAATATTAGTTTTAAGCTGGGTTTCGAACCTTTCCTATCAATCATGTAGATAATACGTAGAAATGTTTACATATTTCTTGGATCACTTGTATTTCCCGAACTAGAAAAAGGGGCTGACAGGGATCCTTTAAAATTTCTTAATTTTACATTATTTAAATATTTTTAAAATCAAGAAGAACCTAATTACAGCAGATTTAATTTGAGAAATATTGCCAAGTACAATTGTATTGTAAAAGAATTTCACCATTTCTGTGCAAGGTTTCTCCGATTAGAAAATAAGCTTTGGTTAATCTCTACTACCTTTTTGAAGGAGGTTAATGATCTTGCACTTCCCTCTAAACGATTAGGGCTTTTTTTCCCATTTAAGTGCCAACGATTTCTTCCAACTTTAAGATAAGAAGAGTCTAACATTCACGCCAATCTACACAATTATTTTACCCTTGACAGGCTTAACTCGGCTTAGCAACGATTAGCCACTAATGATGAAGCGCAAGCAAGCCACTTAAAATCGGTTTTTAATCTCAAAAAGGATTATTATTTCTTATCCCAAGTAATAAAAGGCCTTTAAAAAACATTTTAATTTTTTTTATGGGATGAGGAATGATTCAATGGTTGTATAAAATTTAGTAAAATATACAAAGCAAAGAAAATATTTAAAAAAACCAAACTTGCTAAAATCTAAATTGATTGTTGTTTAAAATTAATGTCTATAATTGAAGTTTTAAGATAAGTATTAGAATACTTTTATAAGTGCCTGAATGAAGCTTTATCCAAAAACAATTTTTTGTATTAATTTCTAAATTAATGAACTCAGTTATAATCAGCTCCTTAACCTCATTTAAAAAATCGATATTTAAGTTAATAATTACTTTTAGAATACCCATCGGCCCTTATCGGGAACAATGACAATTCAAATTTGTGCGATTTCCTTGATCAGAACTATTAATTTTCAAAACAAAATGATTTGCAATTATTTGTATGCTGGTCATTTCATGCCCCTTACTTGTCTGTTTGATTACATGTAGTAGGACAGAGGACAGAGGAAGCCCCAGTGACCTTTCCCTTTTCCCGCCCGAGTGATCGAAATCTTGTGCAACACACATGTGCACGCGAACGAGCGCCTCTTGTAGACTCATTGATACGATGAGTGGGTACGGGTATACCTTCCATTCCCCGCCCCATAGTATTATCAACCCGTGCCGACACATACAAAGAAAGCGAGAGATCGCCTCTAGTGTTTGTTATGTCTACGCGCGTCTGTTTCTTCTTCTTGGCGAGGCTAGCGTATTACGGAAAATCTTGTAAAATTCGCCACGGCCAAGGGGTTTGGAATTTCCACCTCAAATTTGGTCAGTTGGTAGATCTGAAGATAATCTATATACTGACCAAAAATCAGGGAGATACCTCATACAGGAGCCCTTTAAACCGCCCGGGTTTCTCACACCTCAGTGGATGTCCCGATTTTAATGATTCTTGCAGAATCAGATACTTCACTTCAACGCCTATAGCTGGACCGGATTTGAGATTATTCCCTGCCCTGCCTCATATAGAAAGGATTTAACAAAGATCATTTTAAATCTTCCGTTCGCTGTAAACAAAAAATGCCTCGCTATTTTCGCCCGATCACTTTGACTTATCGCCAAACACGCGGCCAACCGGCTTGCCTTAATGGGCGGAAGAGGGGGCAGGCGACTGGGGGCTCAAACGGGGGGGCCAACGAGAGAGAGAAAGATTGCTTGGGGGCCGAATAAGAGAGAGGGCGGCATGCGGGATGACGGAGAGATGGAAAAAGAGAGAGTTGACGCAACATGTGTGCTCTCTCCCCAAATCAAAAATAATAAAAGAGCGGTCAAGTCCCCAGAGTTTTGGGTTGAAGGCCTGGGATATACTATCTATGTCTATCTCTATGCAGTGTTTGGGGGAAAGATATCACTGGATTTAATTTCGGAAAGTTAAAGTTTGAGGACAAAGTAATTCATCATTTTTACTTTTCTTCCATTTGATGTGTATTTAATTTTCAATATGTTCTTAGTAATATTCTAATAAATATTTAGATATTTCAACAAATTTGTAGTCTTCTATAATAATCTTGATTTTAATCTAAATTAAATTAATAAAGTGGTTTATTACTTAACAATATTAAAAAGGTAACTTGATATTTGATTTATTTGTCTTTAATATTTATTCCTCTTCTCTATCTTAAGATCTCAATGATATGTCTAATTTATTTATATGAATAGCACTTTCTAGTGCTGATCTAAGGAAATTACCTAAATATATAACCACTTGAGGCATTTCCCCTAATCAGATCATTGATTATGACTAGGTGCATTTCGTTCCTTTGATCAATTAATGCTAGTCACTCCCGCCACTAATTTATAGACCCTAAAATTAGCTGGAAACCACCGTCGCAACGTTTAAGATTAGATCTAAGCTGTTGATAGGTTTTGCAGCTTTATAGATTTCAAGGAATCATCCAAATAAATTTGTATTATCTGCGAACCACACAAATATAGCAAATATACGAAAATAAATAGTGCTTGAGTCTTCCAGAGGTCAGTCACATTATAGGTTCCGTCCTTGGATGAAAGATATTTTAGTCTATGCAATTTTTAGAGGCCAAAGAAACTACTAATGCTAAAATAAAGAATCATATGATCATGTTTCATGACCGAGAGAAATAATTTATATTTTTTAATATTTTATCTGCAACACAAAATTTAAATTGATTACATCGAAATTTAATTTTTTGTTGCAGACATTTGTTTATCGTAATAAATGCGATTGTGAACTGCTGGCATATTGTAATATAATATATTATGTAAAATAATTATTAGTTAGTATGATACCAGGGTAATATATAAGTTACATAAAGAAATATAAGAAGTAATTGAAAAAGCGAATCGTTCAATTTCATTTAGGCCGACAGGAAACTCATATTTCACCAGAATTTTGATGAGATTTCTGTGACAGCAATGCAAACTCATTAAAGTTGAATAAACAGATGACCCAGCGAAATCATTATCGGTGCTGTGTTTACTACCGATAAGGCAGGATCCTTCTGGACAGGAACTTAATATGACTTGCAAGCTGTTTATCATCCCAGAGATTAGTCTGCTTTTTTAAGTGAATGAGATGGATCAAGTTGAATAATATGTATTAGCACGTAGAGTCTGTTTATTTGCTTAGTCTTTTATCGGTCAGATGCAATCACACCACTTTGGAGCTTATGCAAGTCCAGGATTATCAACTTTACGACTTCAATTTAAAAATATATTTCGTACCATAACAAAAACAAAGGCTTTAAGAGTTATTTGAGAACAAAATAACATAATTGCGGGTACAAGCATAGCGCTCTAAGGTCTTTTGTTTTTCTTTGCTCTCACTGACTTTAGGAGGTTTTCTTGTCGGGCTCCCAGTTTCACATTCGGTGCCCGACCATGCTATTGCACCATGCAGGGTAAATTCTTCCACGTAGTAAGAAAACAAGTTAATAAAAAATAGCTTGAGATATGTTTTATTATTATAATAAAATTAAGCATTCATATATTTTGTTTTAAATTCTTAAAATCTACATAATACACACTTTGTTTTAATCAAGCAAACAAATTAAACAAAATTACCCCCTTAAGTGTACGATCTACGCTTAACATCTATGCACATGCGACCATGTCAGCAGTAGAGACCCTGGCCCTCGTTCTGCTCCACGTGGTAGTTGCAGTACTGGCGCTGGGTTGGCGTCAGTCCCATTGTCTCAACCTCCGCCTTGAACTGCTCGATGCCTCCTACGCCGGCCAGATAGCCGTTGAGCTTGGTGGCCACATAGCTGGTCTGCAGCAGCTTGGTGTTGAGATTCAGCGAGGACGCCAGGTCCTTGTGGCCCTGCAACCTGTATTTCTGATGGTACCTGGAAAGCGGAGGAGGCTTAACATCATGGGTTCTTTAGTTAAAAATAGCTTCTACTTACGCCTCGGCTGCGTAAAAGTTCTCCTTCGAGGCAATCTCCGTCATGATAACCTCCGGGGCCCGGCGCTCCTGCTCCTCCAGCTTGGAGGCCTCCGCCACCTGCTTCTGCTCCTCGTCGTGGTACAAGATCAGAGAGGCATACTGCCTTTTCATCGGCTTGGTCAGTCCGTACTCATGGTTGTTCCAGAACAGATCCAGCAGCTCCTTGAAGCTAATAACCGAGGGATCGTAGTCGATCTCCAGGACCTCCGTGTGATCGCCCCTGTTGAGATTCGTGGATTAGTACCGGATCGGATTGTAGGATTGTAGGAGGGATGATGATGGGGATGCGACACATAAACAAAAAACAGAGAAAAATGCTCGTGTTAGGGTGATTAATGCCCTTGTTCCGGACTCTTACATTTTACGGTACGTTGGCAATTCGGAGCTACCGCCGGCGTATCCCACGGTGGTGCGCAGGACTCCCCGCGTGGCTCCGTACAGGGACTCTGCCCCCCAAAAGCAACCCATGCCAAAGGTGGCCGTCGACTTGTTCACATTCACATCGTGAACCGGCGAAATGTTCAGCTCTTTCTGTTCATTGCGAACGGTGCTCTGAAAGAAGAAGAAGCAGACGATGACGTATGAATAAAGGTTTTGAGCGGAATTGATGTCCATATTTTGTGTTTTCTTAACCACACCAAAAACAGAAATGTGAGCCCATAACCGTAGCCCGGCAAGCAGCGCATTTTAAACAAATAAATATTATAAAAAACCCGAAACTTTTAAATTAGTTAGGTATTTTTTGTTTGGATGCTTTGTTCGTTGTGCGTGAAAAAATATTTGCCGCCTGCACTCGCTCTCTACCAGCTGCAGCTCTCTCCCTGCTGCAGCTCTCTTTGCATCGCCTGCAGTTGCTCTCTTTGAACAGCTGACTTGAGCACCTAGCCCACTCTCTCCCCCTCCCACAATTGCAAAATCAATTTCAAAATCAAGGTCAATAGAAAAAAAACGTGGAAAGGAAAGTAAAAGTATCTGCTGGATGTGCTTTATCGTTTATCTCAACACAAACTAGGGCACTTGCTTAAATAATTGCTGAAACACTTTAAATTATGCTGATTTTATGCTTTGAAACTTGCCTTGAAATTACGAAACAGTCGCGCGAACATTTCGTGTAAACGGCTCAGCTGTTGGGAAGCAACTAAAGCTGGCCAAAACAAATCGCATTCCTCTGGCCAACAAAGGTGTGCTCGCATGAGCTTAAATTATTCTCAACATTAAATGACGGAAACTGGCTTTTATGAGTAAGCACATAATAAAGCAAAAAATTGGCCACTTGACCTTGCTAAGAGTTCAAGAAACTTTATGAGCAATTTAAGTAATTCAAATTTAGTGTTTGATATCAGCGGGCATTGTTGATTTTTTTTTAAATTCTGATTTAAAATTTCACATCAAAAAGCCACTGTTTAGTATATTTTCTTTATAAATTAATTATTTAGGCTCAATTTGAAGGATATTAATTTTTAAACATGAAGGATTTAATTTAAAAAAAAATGTAATATTAATCACAGGATTCTTTAATCAATCACACGTTTCCAAAGCAACTACTCACCAGATCCTTGAGCTCAGGATGAGAAACACTTGGAGTAATAGTCAGAGACATGTTTCCTTTTATTTTTTAGTTTAATGTGTTGCTTTGGAAATTGAAAGCAGAACTGATGCATCTGCAGACAGGTCGCTCCAATTTATAGCGCCGCCTCTCCGCTTTCTACGCGAAAGAAGTGAGAGAGAGAGAGAGAGCCGAGCTACTATCTTTATCAATTCTCCCTGCTCTTCGGGCGGCCGGCCCGGCCCCGCGCTCTTTCTTCCGCTCGCAATTCTTCGCCCATTGAATACTGCGCAGCGCTACAGGTTTCATCGTAACACACACACCGGGGGGAGGTTTGATCAGAGTTAATAATTTAATATAATTGGGCTTAAATATTCAAATTTAAACAAGTCAAGTGCAGTCTTTTGTGTTCTCCGGATTAACAATTAACGGTTATTTGCTCGGCTCGTATTTCAGGCTGCTCAAGCGCAGAATAAAGTCCAGCAGGAACATTTGTATTTTGATCTCTTTGGGATTCTCGGTGACATAGAAACCCGGTACGCCGGCCTTTTGCAATGTGGATTGTTGGTCATTAACCTGCGGGGCGAAAGAAGTATATTATAGGTGAAATTCAGCTTTAAAGCATATAAATTTAATATTTAAGCTAGAAAGTTTTCTATTAAAATGCCAATTTAGCGTTAGAGATATGAAACATATGCGTTTAGTTGTACAAAAAATATAAAAAATGCATTTGAATCCGAAAATGTAATGTTTCTTCTGAACAACCAATCATTATAAAGGTTTCCATAAATTTGTCGAGCTATTCGGGAAAGGTGGTAAGATTTTTAGTCTACTTTCGTCTGAAAAAGGCTCCCGTCTAGACTCTTAGCCTAATTCCGTTAAACGCCTAATCTTAATTAAGAATATAAAATTCCACCTTCTGGTCTAAAATTTCAATAATCTTCTTGTCAGATTCAAGTAGTTTCTTGGTGTGCTTGATCTTAATGAGACCCAGAATGTGATGGAGCTCCTCGGCATCCTTGATCTTGCTTCTCCATCCCGCAACCTCAATGTCGTATTCGTTTTCCACCTGCATTCGCATTTTGATCAAATGTCTTTCCGTCTCGTGCTGCAATTCCATTAAGGCTGTGACTATGACGAAAATACCTTCGTTTAGCACACAATTGGCGAGTTCGGTGAGTAAATCGTAAGAGATGCGGGTTTGAAGGTTTCTGGACAGTAATTAGGATTAATAGGCATTAAAATGGGTAATTAAGTAAGTAAATATCATACTCTGGCAGTTCTGCGTGAAACTTTCGTAGGTGATCCACAAGGAAATAGATTTTTCGCTGAATATATTCCGGCGTCGGCTGTTGCAGTTCTAAGGGAGCTGAAAGGTACATTTTAATTATAAGGAAAGCCAAAGGACAATAACTTGATAAGTTGACAGCTCCCATTACTTGACATTTACCAGCTTCACTGCTGTTGGAATTTCCCTCGGTGCTTGTCGCTGGGTCTGACATTCTTTATTTTATTTATGTTTTTTGCGAAATTCTTTGACTTTGTTTTGGTTTTTCATGCCCAGCGTGACCGCGCTGATAACTATAAAAAATACTACCCGGGCCAACAACAAATAGTGAGCCCGTTTCTCAAAAATCAAGAATACCACAATTTTCTGTCGATTTGTTGGTACTTTGCCAGTGCTGGTGAGCGAGCGAATACGCTTTTATACTTTTCATAAAAGCTTTTCATCGACCACAGCGCCAAATTTAAACTTGACTTTGGGGAATGCTTTAAAAGTCTGAAAAATAAACATTATAACATTTTCATTTATTGCTCAAAATGAATATTATAATATTAGATCATTAGTTTTTGCCCCGTAAAGTCAATAAAAAATACACACACGTTACTTTTCATCCTCTTTCGAATTTATTTACTGCGCTCATTGGTTTATATTTTTGACGAACGCCAGTTTTATCTGCTCATACAGCTCTAACAATTTCCTTACACTTACGAATCGATAACACTTGCTTTGGTGTGTAAATTAACATTTAAACTATAACTAAAATGTACAAAAGATCGCGTCAATGAAATATAATGTACAACAACAAAATATACACAATGTTTCGTTCTCGGCATTTCGTTTTTCAAACTCTCGTTTCAATATTCGTATTTGGCTGTGTTTGCGGTTGAGACATCATCAATCAGCAGATCAATCAACGATATCCATCCTGGCACCTGGACACTCCGCTGGCTGGGCCTGGGAAACTGAATTCGACCCACTAAGGGAACTAGGCAAAATTGCAACAGTCTGTTGGGAACCCGGCCAGATCGAGGCGTTCAGGTGCTCAGCCAAATGCGGAAAATACGTTCGATATCCACCGATTTAAGCCCGATCGAAACTTGACACTAGCCTAGATTAGGTGTTCGCCCACCCACTTTAATTAATTCGTATTATTTATGTCTAAGAACTACTGGAAATGTTATTTGTTTTCGGATTGATCGCTTTGGTATTGTAACAGTTATGCCGGGTGAATTTATATAATATATATTGGGATCCTAGGATCTTAGGATTTCCTCCGTTCGAAAGTCGCGAAGCGTGCGAAGATTGAAGTTTCTGAATTTTGAGTAGCGATTTACCATTTCCTATTTCCGGCCCGTCGTCAAGTTTGGCAAATTGTTTAATAAACTCTACACACGATTTGTTTTGTAAAATTCTAAATGCTACTTAATATGGACTTTGAAAAAGGTTTATACTTATAAGTTGTCATGCTAACAAGTTGTCAAGTTTCTAGTTTTTTGGTTTTTTTTTTCTTTTAAGTACCTTATATGATTTCTATTTTGTATAACCGGAAACGGAAATGCAGCTGCGGCTATCGGCTGTCGGATTTGCTGTGAATTGTCTCTTGTCTACGATCAGAATTACGCGTATAAGTATAGCTAGATTTAAGTACAAGTATATATATATACGTGGTAAGCTCATAAATACACAATAATAATCGTCAATTAATGCAATCAATCAATCAATCAATCATAATCGGATACGCTAAAAACTCTTAGCTTAGCTTATTCGTCTAGAAATATGAATATGTCTTTCGGCGTGTGTGTGTGTTTCTGAGTGGCTGTGTGGTGTCTCTGTGTGGTTGCTGTATGAATCATATAACATTAAAGGTTATATGTCTATATAATATTGTTCTGTAGAGTTTCTGCGTTTTCTGTGGTTTGTGGTGGTGCGTAGCGCCAACCGGGCCGTAAATATGCAACTATATGGCAAAGAGAGAGTCTGGGAAATGGCTCAATGCAATTACAACCAATTTTTACTTTTGCGGGATCTTGAAGTTGCGGATTACGTGGTTAAGGGCTGCAGAGGAAAGGGGCTAGGAAGGAAGGAAGGAGGAGGAAGGGCGAGGATGGGAAGAAGGGAAGTAGCTAGGTAGGAGGGCTATCATTCAATTGGGGATAATGAAAATCTAAATCTAACTCTAGTCATCTGGGTCCAACCCGATTAGCTCTGCTTGCAAACGGCCCTTAGTCTTACAACAAATGGTTAAGCAAAATACTCTCAAAGCGATACGGAATTGTGGCGACATACTGGTCATGATCAGAATTTTCCAAAACGAATTCAATATGCCGATCCAGACGACGGCGAAATTGATAAGAGTACTTTGGATAACGTCGCCCGTGACTACCTCATACAGACGCAACGAGATCCATGGCAGCCAGGACACCCAGAATGCAAAGACTAATGCGAATGACATCATATGACTAGGGTTCGATAAATTTTCAGCCAGAGCAGTTGCATATTCTTTATCGTGAATTGGCTCGCCGGACCTAATCTTACGCATCATTACAAAGATGTAGCCGTAGTTGTGTACGATCGAAATGAGACTGGGACCTAAGACTAAAATCGCCAACGTAACCGTGTATGCCGCCATATTGCCCCAGTCCAGCATGCAGATGTGCGTTACGTTGTTCTGTATGGGCTTCGAGTAGCCCAATATTGGGGGGCAGCACAGCAGGGCCGCCGATATCCAGGTGAAGACCATCCAGCATTGGCACCTGCAGAGAATAAAATGCATTCAAAGATTCTGCTGGAGATTTTAAATCAATTAAAAATGTGTCTAAAAGTATGCAATGATTAACTATATATTGTTAATTGGTGACTTTTTAATGTAGCATACTTTTGGAATTCAGAAAAAAATTTGTTCTGACTACAAATAAAAAAATTTGATGACATTTTGGGCAGAATTTGCAGTAAGCTGGTCTATTATGATCTATTCAAAATGTGTCTAAAAGTATACAATGAAATGTTTTATATTGCAAATGGTTACTGTTCTATGTAGTATCTAGAATACAAGTATTTATGATTACAAATAAGTACATTTTATCACATTTTAGACCGTTTGTATTATTAAAATAATTAATACGATTTTCCCCCAACTCACCGCGTCTTGGTCTGAACCGTTTCGTAGCGCAGGGGCTTGCGCACCGCCAAGTACCGATCCACCGAGATCCACATGAAGGTGTAGACGGACACCGCCCACAAGGTCACCTCCAGGTATCCCGTGAAGCGGCACACAATATCGCCGTACATCCATTCTCCGGTGAGGGCTGGGTACACGGAAAAGGGCACCACCAGCAGTCCGCAGAGCAGATCGGCGATGGCCAGCGACAGCAGGTAGTAGTTGATCACCTCTGTGGGGCCTGTGGGCACAATATCCATTAAAATATATATGTAAAATATAATATAAAAATAAGGAAAGCCATAACGAATAATATTCTAGGGATATTCTATTTTATTCAAAGGCCTCTTTATAGTTCAGTAAGAATCAACTGAACTAAGCTCTTAATACAAATCTGTCAAGAATGAGAAGGAACTTATGATTTTGAATATTGAATAATGATGCTTGTTATAAGGATAAAATAAACATTTTTCAATTTAAATTGAACCTAAATCCTGACTTAATTAGGAACTCCCCCTGAACTATAAATAGGCCTTTAACTAAAATTGTTCGGGGGTCTACAAATAATCTTTGGGAACTCCTGCCATCTATTCTAAACGAAAAACAAAAAGCAAATCTGCAATCTACTTCATTCCTTTGTTTTACATTCAGATATGGGATGCAATTTGAATTAATTAAGGATAAATATATTGTAATAAATTGATTGATAGTTCAGGTGACGATATTGTTGTTTAAAAACAAATTGGCCAAACCTACGCGCAAGAAGATCCTGTTGAGAGAATGATACCGTGTTTATTTAACGTGTAACGTACCCTTGAAGTTGGCATAGGTGGCGATGATGAGGAGGTTGGACAGGACGACGGCCACGCCCAGTATGGATATGAGCACCGCCTTGGTGAGGGCCTCCAGCTTGGAATTATCTTGCAGGTAGCTCATTTCCTGCATTTTTGCGGGCCGGTCGGCGGGTGAAAGTGACGCTCCTGTGCCGGGTGGGGGCTATATTCCCCCCCTATTCCTGATGTCCTTCTGCTGTATCACCTGCTCCTTCGGCGTATCCTTTTGCCCCGTTCCTTTTGGGGGCTCCTTCGTGGGCTGATTGTTATGCAAAGGCCAGTGGACGTGGACGTGACCGTACTTCACTTCCGGTCATGGCGGCTGCCCATGCAATTGTCCTATGTTTGTCCTGTGTGTGTGTGTGCTCTGGGTGTGTGGCTGTGTGGCTTCTAGGTGTGTGTTCTCGTCTGGGTGACGCGCGCGCTTGTGTGTGTAAGTGAGTGGCGTCCTTTATTGTGCAACGACGCCTGCACACGCGAAGGTCGTCGGAGTCCTTGGCGCTGGGCGCTGGGCTCTGTGCTTTTTTCGCTGGCGCCAAATTTGTATAAATTTTCTACTGCCTACTTTTCGGGCTGTGCTCGGTGTGCTGCCTACTTTCTGGCGCTGCGCCAAGCATTTGATTGTTACACAGACACACTGCACTACACTCCTGGCGCCGTGGTTAAGGTTAAGGATAAGGTCCTGCCGTGTGTGTATGTGAGTGTTTGGGTTTTTTCTTATTATTTCCCGTGTGTCTGGGTGTGTCTCTTGGTTTGAAGCTCGTTTAAAAATTTGCTTGGATTAAAATCTTAGGTTTAAAATGCTACTAATTGCATACAATTTGCTCTGAGTTGAGAGAGGATCGTAAACCGTTTATCTTCGCCTTGTTCTTCTAGTTAAATTCACAACGCTCTTTTCGCTAAACTTGTAATGAACGTTAAACGGTTATTTGGTATATATTTTCGTTAGTTTCTTGTTTAATAATAATTTGCTACTAGTTTAAATATCGATTTAAAAATGTACGCATTTCAAACTCTCAAGTGGAAGAATAATGATTATTATTATTAGTTTTTAATTTGTAATAATTACGCGGTTTTCTTGGGGCCTTTCTTGGTTGTTATTGGCGACTCTATCGTTTTTTCTTTCTTTACTATAATTAAAGCACAGCGCAAATAGTTTTGTTGATGTTGTTTGTAAGGCTTCCGATGTGCTATAGTTAAGTTAAAATATTTCGTTAATAGTTCGGTTTGTTGGTGTTTTTCTTTTTGTTTTGTGTTCGCTGCTTGGTGAATGTGATTATCCTTTTGCTTGTAAATTCTGGCTTTTGTTGTTGTTGCTGATCCTGCTGCTTCGTCCTTCGGTGCATTGCCTTTAGTTTTCCAAGTTTTCCCGCTGTCTTTTTAAGCTAATTGTGCGCATCTGGAAAAAGGGGAAGCCATTCAATGCCTGCTGCGTGCTTTATAAATAGTTTACAGAGCCTAACATCTTGAGCCAATCAATAAATTATCCCACATATGTACGGCAGGCAGGCGGAAAAAGCCTTTTAGCTGCACAAACGCTTTACATAAGCGTGCTTATCCCTGGGCCCGTCACTTGCCCGCTATGGAAAAGTCAACCAATGCTGAACAGCCACCCAAGCCACCCCAACTACCCCGTATCCACCCACAATTCCCGCCTGCAATGACCCACTTTGCCGTGCCACTTGACACAGTTTGAGAGCCATCGCTGTCACTGGCCGGCTGCTCAAACTGCGTCTGTCCCTCGAGAGCCTGGGAACTGTTAAAAAATCTCAAGAGTCTCCCTTTCTGGGCGCTGTTTGCGTCCCCTCCTCATCGATCACGCCCACTCTATCTATTTTTAACGCAACCATTCGAGGCGCTGTTGCCAATTTAACTATTTTTAGTGGGAGTCTGGCGGTTATTAAGGGGAAAGGAAATGTTGTATTTGTATTTGTATTTAATATTTAGCTAAAATACGTAAACCCTGGGGTTTCAATATTATTATATAATATTTTTTAGAAATTTTTTTAAAGTAAAATTTCCTAAAAGATTTTATTATTTTTATATATAATTTTTTAAATTTTTAGCCTTAAGCCTTTTGGAAAATACTTTTATGTGTTTCTTTTTAGTATAAAAACGTCAAAAGAGACTTAAAATATAAATAAAAATATGTTAATTATATCTTTAACTGTATAAAAAATAAATAGATATCTTCCTTACTATAATGAATATATTGCTAACATATTTCTCATTATTTTAATAGATCAACTTTCGCTTTCTCTTCTACAAAATAAATTATTTAAATCATTTAAGCGATTGTAAAATTAAATTGTTATTTACTTTGGTTTAAATGACGAGTTATTTATCATCTAAAAACATATCATTACCCAATTTAGCTACTTTTGCCACCATAACTGAGTGACAACACCGATTATGACTCGCAGCCTCTTTCAGCGGCGTTTACTACGTCATCGTGCCATTTTCCAACGCAGACACAAACACAAACACAAACACCATTATCAAATGCCATTAGGCAGCGGCGGGGGGGCATTCCCGGTGCCAAAAGGGAGCACAGAAGGGGTCGTTGTGTGAGGTAACAAGTTTGTCATTTACGCCAGTCGCTCAACTTGGTAATTTAATTAACGATAACGGGGGAAGCAGCGGCGCGACGCTCTGCGTTCGACACTCGGCCACAGGCCGCCAGGTGATAAATATCAATGAATTGCACTGCGGCTCCTGCGCTCAATCTCCATCACAACTGATTGTCAATCATTACGTAAGCCACTGCAGCTGATGGCTCTGGGAGGTGAGCGTCATTTGGCCAAATGACACTTCCTGGCCGGCGACCAATTCAAAGCCACTCGACTCCGGCCGATGGCAATTACGCTGAAATAACTGTTATTGCTGCCAACTTAGCCGGAACCGTCGTCGTCCATTCCATAATGAGGCCCGGAGTTCGGATTCGGATCCGGAGAAATGGGTTCAGCGAACCCGAAGCTCTGGCTTCTTGGCGGAACAATCAATGAGCGCGGCCCGTTGATTAATTATGTAAATATTTTCATTGTTCTTCGAGGGGATAAAAAAATATACATAAAATAAAGCGCGGAGCGCTAACAAGCTGATGAGATTTTGATTGCCACTGGGACGCAGGGCAGCTCATTAAGCGCGTGCCTCAATTAAAAAAAATATGTGGCCTGCTTTCCAGACCTCTTTTTTTCTGCCTTTAAGTTATCCTTTCTGTTCTTACTCGAGCTGCAAGAGTGCATGGTTTGAGAAGGCTACTAAGTTGGTAGCAGCTCACATTGCAATTTAGAGTCTGTGTTGTATAGTTTATATAATTAGAGCTATAAGCTATCAGTGTTATGATGTTTGATGCCTGTGAAATATTAACAAAAAAAGTAATTTCATTTGGGAAGTTTTCTAATGAAAATTTGTATAATTTTTTCATAAAATTGATACGTTAATATATAATATATTGGGACACAAGAATTGCTAACTTTAATATTTTCTTAAAAAAGTATTAAGATTTTACTAGTACTATAAAAATATTTAGAAATGAGGATATTCCAAATTTTTTGATTAAAATAATTGTTTAAAAAAAGTTAGCCTTATTTGAGCTTCTATAAAATAATTTTTCTTGGCTAAGAAATTCCAAATACAAATTTCTTGGCTAAGAAATTCCAAATACAAATTTCTATTCCTTGGTTAGGTATAGGATTTTCTTACAAAATAAAAGCTATCTCTGGCTCACTCAGATTTTATTTTAAGTTTAATTTTGTGGCCAGAAATTTCAGCTTAGTCTAGCTATCCCTATTTATTTTTAACAAAATAATACACCCACAATTACACCCCCGAAACGCACTGTATGTTTGCACTCAACTTTTCGTTGACCCGTTTCCCTTTCTTGTTTTTTAGATATCCCATAAAATATGTATTCCATGCGTGTTTACAACGCGGCCACAGAAACACATAGCCAACACCAGTCCTGCCAGAACGAAAGGATACGCAAACAGAAACGAAAACCCGTCGAATGTGTCGGGGTATCCCAACGAAAGGTTCCGTAAAATCGTAACCAAATGCCAGGTTGCCAGGTGGCTGGGTGAGAATGGCGAAGGATGTGCGCCAGGCTCTCTCGAGACGCTATAAATAAACTTTTCGAGGGCTACATTTGTTTGAAACAAATTGCGAAACACCGCCACAAAGGCCAAGGCGAGAGCTGCAGGCCCAAGAAGGATACTCCTTTGATGACGTTAGCCGCTGGCAGGCGCTCGCAGGATGGGAACTGCGAGGGCTGTGGCGATGGCGACAAGGCTGCTGCGGATGGGCGCCAGCCCCACGTCGTCATCGTCGCTATCCACGTGGCTGCGTCTTTACATAAGCATGACCTCACCTTGGCGCGGTCCCTGCTTCCCTTTCGTATTGTTATATTATTTCACTGCGCTCTGCTATTTAATTCAGGCTGTTTACATGGCCACCTGTTTCGCCCAGTGCATAATTTATGCCTACGCATGTCAAATGTCGCATATGGCTGCACATTTACGTCCTTGGCCGCACTTGGCAGGTCCTGTCACTCAGTGGCTTAAGGACTTTGCAGTCGCTCGCTCCTGATGCCTGTTGCTTCGCCCCAGCGCTCACCGAGCAAAACTTTTTGGCCACAAACTTTTTGTCAACCCAAAAAATGCCGGCAGGCAAAATGCAATTAAAGAGGCAGCACTGAAAACTTTCACTTCGAAATGCAACAGTTCCTGTCACAGGAAGATGGCAGGGAAATTTGATAGTTTATTGTTAAGGTAAAAAGTTCTGGATAAATATACAAATCAAATAGAATAATAGGTGAATGAATCTGTTGTACAAAATGATAAATAATAAACTATTTAATATATATAGTTTATATAGCAGTTGCTAGACGGATTTTAATTAATTTTAAATATTATTAAGAAGCATTTAACTTTATGAGTGATTTACATTTTATTTTTAAGAAAAAATTATATTTTTGTAAAGCCAGAGAGGTGATGTTTTCAAATAATTACCATTTCAGAGAGATATAAATTAAGAAACATAGTAATTTCAGTTCCTAGGAAGCTTACCCTAATAGCAAAACAAAATAAACCCAAATACAAACTTCGCAAAAGACCATAAAAAATCCAATTTCCCTACGAAATGCCCTGAATATTTTCGTCCTCCAAAGAAACAAACAAAAATGCTGGCGGGGGGTGCGTGATTGGGCCAACTTAAATTCACGTGCTACCCGCTGTTATGGCCATAAACCGCATTGTGAAATGCCGTACCACATGTCGTATACGCAATGCTTTTATTTGGGCCAATTTTGCGTTGCGCGGGCGGGAAAATGGCAAAGGGCGGAAGAAGGATGGTGGGCGGGGCCAAGGGCAAACAGCGACTTGGCGACGCGCGCGTGTTTAGATTTATATTGTTTTATTCCCCTCAGAATTCCGCTAATTCAGATTTCCCCTTGGTCGCAAGTTTCTTTTGGGCTTGAATGCCACGAGTATCTAGCGGAAAACTCAAATATCACAACGACTGCAAGCGTTTCTTTTTCTGCAGATGTTTGCAATTGGCAAGGTCACAGTCATGGGCGGCCCTTCGCTGTACTACACGGTCCCAGCCGCCGTTGGCAACGTGACGTATGCGTAATAAATAAGACTTGCGGCACTCGGCGCTAAGGACAATTGTATTGGCTCCTGAAACCGGCGCACACCCACATACATACTAGCACGCCCTCACACACAATCAAATACTGAACAATCGATCAATAAAAAAAGAACGAGAATGAAACGCTGCCAGCAACAACACGAAATTCGTTTCAATGCTGCGACTTGACATTCAGCCAAGGCGTCCATTGTGGCAGTGGCAGTAGCGAAGCCAGTCGAGCAATCAATACGGCAATGCATCAATTTGTCATCCACGCTACTGCCACCATTGTTGTTGTTGTCGACGTCCTTTTAAATGCCTGCAACTTGTTTATTTGTTGCTGTTATTTGCTGTCTGATTGATAAGCAAAGGGGGGAAACGGATAAAGCCAATGGCGAACGTGGTTGGAGTAGCGGCATCATGACGCTGCGGTTTCGATGCACACTCTTACAAACTGGAACACAGAGCAGAGTATTAGCTAAAAAACGTCGGTTATTTATTCATTTTTTCGTGTAAAAATAGCCCTGTGAATGAGGAATAAATTAATCATACGATAAATCTTGCCACTGTAATAAAACAATTGCTAGTTATAAAAACTTGAATGCAAAATAAATATTAAAGCAAACTTGATCTGCATACAATCTTCAAAAATTTTGTCAGCTTTAATATTAAAACTTATAGTTCTAAATAAATATTACCAGGAAACCCGGAAATACAAACTGATGTCTAAGAAAATAGCAGACTCTTAGGCCCTATTTATAGGTGATTTTAAGTCCCTGAAGCCCTTAACAATTTAACTTTTTACTCAATATAAAAGCTACAAACATTTTTCTCTGCATGCACACAAGGCTTAGCCGTCGCCTTGTTACTTGTATTTCATTTACAATTTATTGGCTCAATGTGCAAACTGACGCTAAAAGAGCTGCCAAGTCTGGTCGGGATTGAGGCGGAAGCAGCGAGCACGGTTTGACATTTAACCAATTTGTTGCAGCAGCTGCCAAGTGCACGAGGCTCAAGGATACGTAAATCTGTGCAAAGCCTAGCTACAGGAATAGAGGAGGTCCTTCGCACTCAGCAATTAGTTGGCACTAGCCCAGTGCCACGCCCATCATAAATATATAAATCAAGGCGGGCACTGCCCACAACTAATTAGGAATAAAAAAACAAAGTTGCGATTTGTGGGTGTGTTGAGAGGGGGGTGAAAAAACTCAGAGGGAGGGAAATTTACTCGGTGGGAAAATCCAGGGTGTGTTGGATAATTTAGGGTGAGTGGGAGTGTCCATTTAGGCCGGCCATCGACCAGCTTTTGTTTTGTTTTTCTTGCCTGCTTTTTGGCCCAAATGTTTTCTTTTCATTTGGCTAAATGCTGTTTTGTCTGAGCGAAAAAAACAACAGTCAAAATATACGGGGTATATGCGATTGATTAACGAAAATGTAACAACTGAAAAAGTCAATAAAATGTGTATATTAAGATATTTAAATAAATTAATTAAATGTCTATGGTAATATATTTTTTTTAGTACAAGGCATTAGAGCATCTGCTTTTCGCTATAGGTCAATAATCTCTATATAAATATATTTCGTTTAATTTGTTGTTGTTTTTTTTTCATACATTTAAATATAGCAGCGTTTTTGTTTGTCTGTTTCGCCGTTTTTTTTGTTTTTCTCTTTTTGCTTGTTATTTGTTGTCAAACGCAAAAGCCGCCAAAAAACCATTTCACTCTCACTTTCCAAAAAATGTCTTCTGTGGGTGCCTCAAATGCCAAATGCAGACACGTTGCGGTCATAAATCAAGAAAGATATTAACTTGAATATTTAAGAAATATTATCAGAGTTTTAAAGCGGGAAAATAACAGAGCTAAACTTATTTGCTTTGAATTGTATGGGAAATTGTTGTTTGCTTTATTTTCATAATTATATTAAAATAAATTAAATATCAAAGTTAATAATCATTAAGTATTACATATTTTTTTATATATTCAATAAGTTTAGTTTAAATACTGTTTTTTTTTTTAGTTTTTAAGAAGATCCGCAGAGATTATGTTATAATGGTTAATAAGTCTTAAGATGCAAATTAATTTGTAAAGAATTTCCAAGCGATAAATCTAGAAATTTAACCTTAATAAACCTTTTTATGGTCACCAAACCCAAGACATCGTTTTCATAATAAATACAGAGTAGCATTACCTTTATAAAGGTTATTGAAATACCAAAAATAATTACCTAAAATCGAATTCCAGAATTTCAGTAACGTTTTACGGTTAAAATTTAGTTCAAGGGCGAAAACCCTTTGGCATTTTTCACTTTGGCCCACTCTCGCATGCAAATGTGTGGACGGGAGCAGCTGCAACGCTTTTCACTCTCCATCGGACTAATTGAATACGTGGCCCGAAACACAAAGCGGTGGCAGCGTAAAGGTCCTGCGATGGGATGGCCAAGAGTCACACGTCACGACTCATAAATGCTGGGAACCGAGACGAGAGCGCAGCGTCATTCGCCATGTAAATTAGATTCCGGCCAGCGCCAGCCTTGGAGTATGCAATGGAAATTGCACTCGAGTGCCGGACATGCGGCGAATGTTGCATGTTGCTGACGGCCCTCTCTCTCTCTTCGGTCATGTGTGAAAAATGACAACTGTGTCAGCGCCCACACGTCCGCATCAATTGCATTATTCAGAAACCAGAGGGAAGAAAGAACAAAAGCCACTCGCTCTCGGCTACAAAGGGCAGCAGTGGGCCACCCTTAATTATGCAAAAGACGCTAGCGACCTTGAAGTTGCCAATTGCAGGTCACGTCACTATAGACGGGCGGTGAAAAGCAAGTTACCAACGAAAACGGTTTTTTCTATTACAGTGGTAGATAAAGAGTATTAGTTATATTTTGTGAAAAATGGTAACAAATGGGGCATAAAAACAAAAGGTACTCATTAAAAACACTTTTGATAAGATCCTTGCTAGGATTAATTTATGTAACAAATTTTCTGATAAACGATCAGTGTTATGATTATAATATGATAATTATTATTTTATTAAACAATTGGTGTTTTTTAAGTTAAATTTTTAGGTCAACCCGCTTTGGCTGCCACTTGATCATCCACCAAAAATTAGGCCTTCTTTTATAGTTATATATAGATTAAATACAGTTTGCTGTGATGTGGAATGAGTGTTTACATAATATAAGTTATTGCCAAGCAGCTGTGTTGATTGTAAATGATAAGTTCCAAGGTTTAAGAGTTTGAATGTGGACAAAAAAGTTTCAAGGAAACGTTTCTTAAAATGTATTATTGACCCCGCTTAAAAACATTATTCAACGCGAAAAGTTCAATAAAAATCACAAAAGAAAACTTGAACCTCCCGAAATTATTTTCACTTTACAGTTGACTAGTTTATCTTAGATTTATTGGCAATAAGTAGTAAAAGTAGTAGTAAATGTAGTAAAGAGCTTTGGCCAAAGTAAAAACATAGGTAGTATAAATGCAAAAGAAAAAATCAATTTTCGTGGAAATAATGTTATAAGTTATATAAGGCCAACAATAATGGACAACATATTTGATTTTTTATCCAGAAAAACATTTAAAAATATATAGGACAATCCATATTCCCGGCTTTAGATTAATATTATGTTAATAATATTAAAGAACGCAATTAAGCCTCAATTAACTACTGCAGTGTTCCCTGCCAACTCGCGGCTCTTTTGGGACAACGTGTGAAATTTCCCATTGTGTGATCGATAAAATGGCCATGTGAGAGGGTAAGGGCGGTATTTATTTTTTTTCTGGGAGGTTAGCACTGTGCGGTGTGTGGTGTGCGGTGTCGTCGCGTCCTTGAAGGCAAATTTACGACAAAATAAACAACTTGGCGGCGAGGGCCGTACACGCCTGAGCTTGGTCCTTGCCGATAAGGATAAGGATTCGCTTCGCGCTCTCTCTTGGCGCGCAATTTTATGACAGAGCACAAGTTATCGACGGCAGCCAAGAGACAAATTGCCTATAAAACGACCAAGTCAATAAAGGGAGAAAAAAGGGCGAAAAACCGCACAACGTGTGACCGAGATACAGGATACATAATCATGGCCAATGTACACATGCAGCAGGCTCCACAAACACACATATCCTGCAAATCCTGTATGCCACACATAAATTGAAATTTTCGCAAACGAAATTTGCGTGGAAAATGATGCGCTGAGCCCGAGCTTTTCAGTATTTGCGCAAAGTCTTTGGCTTTGGCTAATCCTTACCGAATGCTGGCGTTCTTTGCATTGAGCTTTTCCACCGAATTCTTTGCGTTCCTTTTTTTGTATTTTTTTTTGCTCAACTTTGCCTATTTTCGTATCTCTACATCAATTTGCAAGAGCAGGACTTGTCGGAGAAGAGAAAATCAGCACAGCATTTCCTTTTTGGAGAAGAGCAGAAAATAAGGCACTCGGAGAAATAAGAGATGATTATTTTAAAAGCGAGGAATATTAAGAACATTTTAATTGGATTTGCGATTGGCACCCTTAAAAATAATTGATTTTATAAATAATAAAATTGGTTTGAAATTTGTATTTAAAATAAGTCTAGAAATATTTATACTTGAAATTAACGATATATAGATACAACACTGGGTTAAAATCTATCATTAAATTCGTTCAGCTAACTTAAAAAAATTCATATTAATATCTCTTTCTATGTTAAGTTCTTAGAAATCTTCTAAAATATATTCATATTAACTTTTCTCCCAGTGTGACCCAGCACTTTTCCCTAAACCATCACTTCTTGTGTTTCGCTCTTTTCGGGGTTGTTTATGTTTTGCTTCGCTCTTTCGCTGTCGCTCCCTACTTCTTCCCATTTTATTTATTTTATTTTATTTTTTTTTGTGTTGAGGTAGGATAGGAAATTAGAGTTACTCACCTTAGACGGGACATCCTTGCGTGTCCTCTCCCTTGACATTGCTCCGAGCTCCAGTTTAGCGTTTAGTTATTTAAGTTAATTAATTATTTATTGTTTTCTATTTGTTGTGTGTATATTTAAGAATATTTATTACATTTTGTCTTGAACACTTTGACTTTATCACTTTGTTTGTCTGTCGGTCTGTCCTTGGCTGCAACAGGCAAGAACTATAAGATATCTAGATAAATGAGGGCTCTAGGTCTCAACTATATATCCAGCAAGTAGGTCCGCTCTTTTTCGGCTCGCTAAGCTGGCTTTTCTCCACTAATAAATCAATCAAATAATATTTTAATGCATGCATTTGGTGTGGTGGCAAATTAGGTGGATTTGATTTTTGATAAGATAATTTTGCGGGGCTTTGCAGCGAGGAAAGATATATATTTGAATTTACGATTTCGCGGTGCGAGTAAGTTTGTGTTTATTATTTTTTGCGGTCAAACAATTTCCAAGGCTTTCCACGCACACGTGCTGGCGACGCGTCGCCTTTCCAATTTTCCGGGACACATGCAACTCTCGGAGCTCGCTTTACTTGTTGGCTTTTCCGCGGCTGCTGCTGCTGCTGCTTCGGCTGCTGCTTCAGCTTCTGCTTAGCCTTCAACACGCATACAGAGGCGCACGGGTACACGGATACACGCACAGCACAGGACCTCTCACAGACATGTGCGCAGGTGTGTGCCTTGATTTTTCAATTAGAGTCTCGCTCGTAATTTGCACTGTTTAATTGATTTCGTTCCATTTTCCTTTCTGGATTGTTTGCAAGGCCAGGCCGAAAAAAAACGGGGGCTGAACACAAACTTTTTTCTTTATTTTATTTGACCAGCGGAAAATTGTGTTTGCTGAGTGGGTGTGTGTGTGTGCCGTGTTGTGTGTTGGAGTGTGTGTCCGGATGGGTGTGTGTGTGTGTTTGTGGACTTCCACCGTTTCCAACAACAACAACCGCTGATTCTTCCGATGCGTGCGTAGGTGCGACGCGCTCACTGTCTAACTGGCAACTGCTTTTCCGCTTTTCCCACATTTTCTCTGGTGCTGCTGCTGCTGCTAACGCCCCGAGAACTTGGCCAAGAGAGAGCCCGAGAGAGCGCCCCTTTTAGCTGGAAAGCCGCAACAACAAGCAACAGGAAAGAGCGCAAGCTTTCGCCTACTTTTCGGCCCAAGCTCCGCCGTCAGCTGAAAGCTCCGCGACGCACATGGCGTCCGAGTTTGTTTATATTTGTGGCAGGTAAAAATAGCACTGCATATTTTTAGGCATCGCCGCCAAGAGTCCCGCCACTGCGCATGCACTGGGAGTGCTCAGGCCGAAAGCCTGGTTCAAATAATTAGTTTATGTACATTTTATCCGGTTCTCCGGGCTTATTTAATTATTTCAAAGTCAAAAAAAGATTTTTGGTGGAGGATTACAAGCCCAGAAAATATGTTACAAGAATCTTATTTAATCAATATTTAAATTATGTTATTAATATTTATAGGAATGTATCAATTCCTACTTTATTTTAATATACCTATTCCATTAATAGTTTAGAATAAGAAGTCTATAGCCCGTTTATGAAAATAATTTTTAAATGAAGCCCTAATGATATTTAAGAATACAAATAAAAGCTTTAAAATATGAAATATATTATTCTTTCAAGAAATCAAGCTTAAATTAAGTTATATACTTTTTTATAATGCAATTTTCGGGTCTCTAATTTGCTTTAATTTATAAACGCTTTGGATTTATTGTGTGTTTTATTATTCAATATTTCCAATTAAAAAAAGGTTTCAATTTCGAGCAAAGTTCAAACGTATTAATTTAGTTTCTTAAATGATTTTCAAAAAATAATTTCTGTGTCTGTTACCCAAACGCTGTTACCCAAACGGTGGCAGCTGACGCTATCCTTGATCTTGAATCTCTTCGATCTGCTCCTCAATCCTCGCCGACGCTCGGCTCCACTTCGTTCACATTCAGCGAGAGCTCGTCCATTTGTTGCTGATCCGCCAGAGGATGCCTGAGAGGATAGAGCTTTTCCATGTGATCGATGAACGGACGGATGACCTCGGGGTTCTTCATGTACTTGGCCACGCTCAGGATGATGTAGCGGTAGATCTGGTGATCGCGGTAGGCGGCATTCGGCCGACGCTTTTGCGGGGGTCTGCAGATAAATAAATAAGAAAATAAATTTAAAAAAATACTAATCAAATAATGAAACTTAAAATATAGGGACAGAAATTATTTATAAGGAGCTTTACCGGTTCTCGGCGTGCTGAATCACACGGCGACGTCGCATCGTCTCCGTCCGGCGGCAGCGATCACGGTATGCATAATAGCAGCAAACAGAGATCAGCAACAAGGCGATGGTGTAGATGAGCCAACTCCAGTTGAGGACACTGTACAGGATCCATAATTAATTATTAAAACTAACTTACAACCCATTCCCCTCTCTTACGTCACGAATGTTGCATTCAAATCCTTCCAGATGGGCGAGACCTGCTCGAGCTGGTGCTCCTTCACCTGGCTCCTCCAGAATGCGAATGGCATTGTCGGTCTGGTCGTCTGACTCCTGGATACCTAAACTAAATCCGGAATAATTTTGAAATACAACAAATGTGAGAGCTTAGTATTCGTCCCTGCCTGTTGTTTCAATTTGTATGTCTATTGTGTATGTCGAACTTTGAGTTTTGAGTGACTGATTGCTGTATTCGGTTTTAGAAAAGACAGTATAAAATAAGAGCTTTATGTTTACATGGAATGCAGTTACCCCAGTAATTATTGCTTTAATCAGTAGTACTTTAAAAGCAATGTTAAGCTTGATTCTAAGCATCATCAATGCCTCATCATTAGTAGCTGCTTATCCTTAACAACCTGGAAGTTACGGCTTAATAAGGCCTCAAGGCCGTCGGCGAGCGATGTGCGATCTACGATCGATTGCCCGCCCGTCCGGCTCATCATTTGACTATTTCAAGTTTGCCAGTTGGCGATTTTTGCTTTTGTCTGTACGATTTGCGATTTGCCATGGCAATTCGTGCGCTTCCGTCAACGCGCGCGTCTCGGAAAAGCGTGATCATATAAATTATGGGCGTATCCAGGGGTTGTCGGGGCTGCTGACAGTGTCAAAAGAACATTTCAGTGAATTTGTTTGGAAAATTTGCCAGGCGCCTGACACATTCGCTGGCGATTTATGGCTGCAGTCCGAATTCCTCACCGGTTCCCCCTTTTTTTCTTCGCTTTACCGCCCCGCCAAGTCAGACTGCACACACATTGCCCCAAATTGAGGCATGATCAGGCGACCCAACCCCGAGTCTGACTCCGATTCCGATTTCAATTCCGAATCCAAAACCAATTCAAGCCAACCCAGATGCAAGCCATGGATAATGCATGACAGGGCGCAAAGTTACGATTTTACCAAGAATCAAACAAATTTGCTGACACACCGATGCCATCGGAAGGAGTGCAGTGCTTGTCCAAGATTTTTAAAGGAAAAAAATACAGACATAAGCCTTAAAGACATTGTTTTAAAATTCTTATATTTTTGTAAGACAACCATAACATTAACATTTATTTTAATAAAAAATACACAATCGGTCATGGATAGGTTATTTTATTGTAATATGTGTCGGATATTTCATACAACATAATATTTATGGACGCATATAATTTCTGAAATATTTTCTAATGGTTATTGTAAGATTTAATAGATATATGAATTTTTAAGATTAATAATGTTACAATACAAGCTTGTATGTTAATATACTTTTTTTTAATACCTCATACTCTGTAATATAAAGTTCGTTTATAGGAGCATATTTTTTTTATAAGATACTATTTTTTTATGCGATTATATTTTTATACCATACATTTTCCTACTCTTCATTAAACCAGATTGTCTATGGCTAAATCGATTTTATGGAGCCACCCACCTGAGGTATTAAATAACAATATAATTTAGCTGCTTGTAGCTCATCAAACGGTTGTCAAATTATTTATTAGCAATAAAACATTTCAAGATTACTAGATATCTGTATAAGAATATGTGTTAAGTTGCTTTATGATATGTTTAATTTAATATTTATTAGCTGAATGCACTAAACTGAGTGGTGTTCTTTTTTACAGTTTATAAATACCAACAATTTTTACTAGGTATTAATATTTTTGTTTCCTAAACATGATAATTTCTACCTTTTCTATGAACCTATATATTAAGGGCACACATTTTTTCTCTCTCCATTAAACTACATTGTCTACGGCTAAATCGATTCCACGATCCCACCCACCTAAGCCATTAAAGAAGATACAATTTGGCTGCATCTTCTTGGGGCTCATCAAACGGCTGTCAAATTACCTAAACACCCCATGAAAAGACGCTGCAACCGATGATGATGATAGAAGCGATAATGACGATGACGATGGCCATCGGAGGAGATGGAGACGGAGACCCACACGAAATGCTAATGAATTGTTATCAGTTAATTGTCTGAGCGGGGTTCCCGGCCTTTGTTATCAGCTTTTATGCTTTATTTAAGTTCGATTTGGGAACACGGCGTGGGTGTTCCCCACGATCCCCACAAGCCCCACTCAAGTGGCAACTAATAGCCCAATAAATTGTGATACAAGCCGCGGAGGCAACCCAAAGCCAGACTCCGTCACAAATAATAATAATAATAAAAAGAAGACCGGACCTTTGGGGCCGCTAAGCGAACTGTCAATGGCTGGCACATTGTTCGATTTATGACCAGGTTCCAGCCAGAGAATGTGCAACCAGTTTATGGGATTCTCCGCCGAATGCCTGAGCATGGGTCGTGGCTGGATCCCTCAGAGCGCAGGCGCAAATCCTTTTGACATGTCCAATGTGCTCAGCTCGAGACCGGGTTTAGACAGTGGGCATGCCTAATAGTATATGTCAAAGCACTGAGAATAAATGTTTAGTATTTTAAATAAATTAATAAGAAATATATAAAATAAGATAGGAATCATGTACTCATATTTAGGGATTTATTATGATTTTGTTAATGGCGCTTGCTTGATTTTATTTATATTTCTAGATAAAGACATAGGCATTCTCCGAGTGTGGCTGACAGTAGCACTCTTATGATGACAACGACAGATCCAGCACCCGATATGGTCATATGAAGAAGGGCTGCCAACAAGTTCTGCGTTCTCCGTTCTCCGTTCTTCCCTCTCCCGTCTCCGTTCTTCAGTCTTTAGATTCGGCTTCGGATTGGGATATTCTCCAGGCGAAAGATCAGCGGAGCGGAGCACTAAACTGGCTGTGGGCTGTAGGCTGTGGACTGGGACTGGGGCTGCCCGGCGTCGGGTAAATATTTAACTTAACAACTTGCCACCATCCGCAGCAGAAGAGGCAACAAAGACAACAGTAGCTGCAAGAACAACAGCGCGGCAACACTAACTAAAAAAACAACAACATGCAGACCATAAAAAGCACAAACCGCAAACGCGGAATAGTTTGGACCCGGCGGCTAGTTCGATGGTGCGCGGGAGGCAGCGTTCAAGTATAAACAAAACAGCTGTAGTAATGCACTCAAACATCAGGCAACGACCAGCCGAGGGCAAATACTGCTTACCTGCTCACACCACCCACTGAACACCGCCTCACCAAACCCCTCGCCACTCCATCCCCGCAGGGATCTCAGTTGCATCGAACAAAGGAAGCCAACTTGTTCCCAATCAGTCCAATTTTGTATGAACGAACCAGCGAATGGGCACCGAACATGGGCTTCAACTGGTCTGACAGAGCTGTTCGCTTGGCTTTTTCTCAAGCTAAAAACAGGGTCGATTGTATATAAATAAATAATAATTTAAATATATAATAATATTCAGATTTTTAAATGTGCTGATTAAGATTGTTTTTCCTTTTAAAGCTTGGCTTATCAAATTTAATTTAAAAGGTTTCTAAAAAAAATTGTTGAGCTCAAGAGCTAAATTTATTTTTAAAATGAAAAGCACATATATTCAGTAGTACCCAAGAGGTATTATTTAACTTAACTTTATAACATTTAACTTTAACATTATTACCTTGGAATTTCCCACATGTCCATTGGAATGCTGGAATTAGATATGTTATTCTTTGTTTATCTTTATATCTAATCCAGTCATAACTAGTCAAAGGCGTATTTATAATATTTATTTCTTATTTAGATTTCATTATTTTATTTAACTATTACTTAAATATTTATTCTGATATTTTCCAATTTCTCAACAAAAAAATTAAAACAATAATCCTTGACGTCTGCCAAAATCTTTAAAATATTAATTTGCAATGATTTGTGTCAGATTTGTATTAGAAAAGTAATATTTTTCAGTATTAAATATTTATAAGTCTTATGTCTATTCATAAAAACGTTTTTTTTTAACCGGAATGAAAAGATAAAGTTGACATCCGATATTAAACTGTTATCAGTTCTTATAAATAAATAACAACAGAAAATTCCCACCAAAACATTAAAATAAACAACAATTTTGCGGAATCTGTTTCGTTCTTAATTTATTACATATATGTATATTATTTGTGTACGGAAATTAAGCTTCAGCAATCACAAGTAGGTAATGTAAGCAGGCACACTTAAATAAAAACATATTTTGACTTACTTAATTATATTAATATATATATATATATATACAATATATAATTACTTATATCAATAAATTAAATTATTTTCGATTTTTGAAATAGTTTACCTGCGCAACTTTTGGATATCTTCCAGCTCGAACAGCACTGGCGGCGTCGCCGATCGGCGATCGTTAACTGGACTTTCGGTTTCGGCCGGACACTTTTCAGTTCGTCTCGGGACTTCTAAGCGATCGGTTTGGTTTGTGTTAGCTCCGCCGCGCCAGCAGAAAATAAATCTCGAATCTCGAAGATCTCAGCGAGTTTTTTCTTCCCCATCACTTGGCATACGGAAGCGGCTAACGCAGAATCCGCAGAAAGAAGCACAATCGGACGGTGAAGCTATATTCCGCCGTAATTGCTTATAAATATATTTTAAAAGGCCCCCGATTCTCGGTTTTGCATTTAAGTGGTTGTACAAAAAATCCAAATGCCGCGTATCTGCTTAATGTCAGCGCGAAAACTCAATTCAATTTATGGTTTGTGATTGCCAATTTGACATAATTGTGTTTTGATTTATTTGTGTTCCGCCTCGTGCCTTGAGCATCTTTAAGTACGCCGAAAAAACTGGCCACGATTATCGCGAAATAATACCAGGGATCTCCTCCTTCCTCTCTCTGATCCACCGAGTGTAAGTCGCATGCAAATATTGTTAATTAATTGCAATTATTTATGAATTGAATGTGTGTCAGGCGACGCGCGACATTTCCTAGTGCATTAATCTTGCTCAAAATCGCACACCCCACCAGAGTGGCTCCCACTGGGCAGTGGGTAGAGGGGGATCCTGTCTAGGAGTTGCATGTCACTTGTGGACGTAATTTGCATTTTGCGGTGCGGCTAACTAAGTTGTGTCTACCTTAATGTCTTTCATTGGCGAGCTCTAACCTCTGAACAATGCCATAAATGGATTAGGAATTGATTATTGTGGGAACCCAAAGCGGATAAAGCAATGTTCTTTGATAAAGCAAGAAAAATGACTTCTTAATTAACAAATCTTGTCGGAGGAAAAACGGTAATGATTGCAAATGGAGTTTTGCATAACGGTTGGTATTTGCAAAAATAGTTTATAAGGTTTCTAATTATTTAGAATTTTAAAAGAACTCCATAATGATTGGACTTCAATTAAATGTTATTATAACTTCTATAACCAAAAAGAAAATCTCTTTCATAATTATGAAGACTGTGTAATTATTATTCACATTTATATGCATTTAAATATATGTTTTTATAACAGCTTAACATTTGTAATTTAATTTTGTAATGTTGGCTTGCTTTTATTTAATTTTTGCCAATCCATTTCTTATCTTATAAATTGACTACAATTTCGTTTTATTAATAAAGAAAATATTAAAATTTCTTAAGATATTAGATAGTTGTATCTACCATATTTTTCATTCATAATTTAAACTTTCTTGACTCAGCAAGTAAATCTTCATTAAATATTCGGATTAAACGCCTTAATTTACGCTCTCTCATAAAGATTTTTAATGCCAACCATCTGACTTTTTCCCATGAATGAATTCTCACCCAGAGATTGAGGTTCAGGGCTTAAATTTTTTTCCCTAGCCCATTTACTTGTCAATACCTTTGGTGGATATGTTAATTCAACCAGTATCTTCAGTATTATCTCCATCACAAATTTGTATTAAACTTGTACCAATGGCGTGACAAAAGCGGAAAATGCAACAAATTTGAATAATTTTATTAATAGACTCCATTGTTGTGACGCGTTTGTGAGGTAATTATGCAAGGGCTAATTTATATATAGTTTTATAATATAAATATTTTTTTTTCGTACAAAATGCACACTGCATTTTGACACATATCGCTCGGGGCAGGTGCGCAATCGAAAATCGGGTTCCCCGGGCACGATTCGCCCAAATGCGATCGTGCCTTCCTGCATATCATAATCTCTCAACAAATATTAATACGGAAAAACTCGGACAGGGGGGAAGTACGAAGCGTGGCGCATGTCCACTGGTTTCTTGTTTTTCCTCCTTTGCCTTGCTAATTAACCAAAGTCATTTGCATAAATTACGCAGCTAACGGTAACTGGGTTTATGTCTTTTGTCTGGTTCTGCTCCCCCAACAGAGTCTAGGGTCACCCATGAGCTATGGAACTGGGGGGATACCGCTGGGGATACTGTGTATGGCCATTGGGATATGCCACTAGGAGACATGGGGCCTGAGGGGGCGTGGCACCGCAGCTGCAAAGCAATTAGCAAAAGACTGGACATGCCAGCAAAGCGAGCTACGCTGTTGCGTTTTTTCCCTCCTTGCCTTTT
This sequence comes from Drosophila tani, assembly GCA_008042535.1. Classification (NCBI taxonomy): domain Eukaryota; kingdom Metazoa; phylum Arthropoda; class Insecta; order Diptera; family Drosophilidae; genus Drosophila; species Drosophila tani. Next base: position 12,687 of record VNJO01006303.1, on the reverse strand, counting down.
TTGGGGCCGTTGCAATTGTTATTGAAATGAGTTTCGCATTTGAAGTTGAACTTGCTGCAGTTTTGTGCAATGGAAAAAAAATGCAGGGGATTAGTTTTGTGGGGAAATAAATGGAGAATTTATTGTTAGAGAATTAAAAGAGCTTACTGTCAGCAGGATTTTAAGTATTTATTTTTGCAATACAAAATATTTACGAGTATTTTTTAAACAATTATTTTAAAACAATTAATTTATCTATTTAAATATCATAGCCAAAGCTCATATTAATAAAACACTAGTTTTAATTTAAGGTTTTTTCAACATGAGATTCATTTGCAGCTTCTGCCAACTGGATTTTAAATATTTTCTTTGGTAAACCTCATTTAAGTGCGATTTTTCTTCAGTAGTATTTAAAAATATTCGGTAATTATTACAACAAATTAAAAATAATTGTCTTAGCCTGAATAATTATAGCACATATTTTAAAATAATTATTTCCTTCATTTTTATAGACAGAATAATAATTAAGCCAACAATTTCTAGTGATCCGCCAAACTCAGTAATAGTTTTTCTCACTGTCTACAAAAGCGGGCGGCACAAGTTTGCGGTTTTTGGATGTCAAGCTGTCGATGTTGAGCATATTGCATAGTTTTCGCTTTTCATCTCCGACTCGGGACTTTGTTAGGAAGAAACGCGGCAACAAAGGCCGGCAACATTCCTTTAATTGGACTGAAAGTAAAGTGTAAACAAAAAGCTGCGATCGAACGACCCATGGCCCCACTTGGCTCCCTCCCCTCCGCTCCCCGCCAATGACAGTTTGTTGATCTTGTTAAAAAATAAAAACATTCAGAAAAAGGAAAAAGGGGGGCCGAGGAGGGGAAACGTCAAAAGTAAACGAGATACAAACGCTGGGCAAATGTGTCATGATTTTGCATATTAAAGACAGCGACACAATATCAACACACGAAATAAAACAGCTTGTGAAGATATATATACGTATATACTATCAAATCGCCGGTCTACGACACACTATTAACCATTTCGTTGGCCGTGATTTTTCAAGCCATCAGAGCTGTCTTGGCTGTCGTGGGAAAACGAAGACGAACCCGCCGTCAACAAGAACAATAAACAAAGCCAAGGGGGGGATGAATGAAATGTGCAACTCTCTCCTCCCCCTCCCCTTCTCCCATCTCCTTTCATTTCAAATATTTGGCAATCCGTCAGATAAGATATATATATTCGATAATACCCCAAACGATCGGTTATTGAACTCCGGAGCACCGCGTGAAAATTATATCAGTCGCTGGGTGGCTGTTTTTTTGACCCGGAATTCCGACACTGACAAAAACTAGTATTCGTGGAGGGAAGTTCTAATTTTGGGAAATAGATTAAAAACTAGAATATTTGAATATAATTTGGAATAATAAATAAATGCATATTTGTAGTTCACATAATTTTTTGTGACTTACAAAATATAATTCAACACAATAATGTTAGGAATATGTTAGCCTAAATATTGCTTATTTATATTAGAATACTTTCTCAATTATCCTAAGTAGGGGTGTCTCATTATTTATATAGTTTTCGGTTGAAACTTTTCCAATTTGTTAGAGAAATCTGTCAAGACAAGAATTAAAGTTACTTAATTTTTGTTCTCTGTGCAACTTCTTCCCCCACTTTCCACCCCACTGGGTGTGCGATCGGACATTTAATGCAGTCTCAGATCCGAGATCTAAGGCATTTTGCAGCCCATCGCGGCTGTCGATATAATGTTAATGAAAGCAGTGCTGAAAAGCGTTTGCAACAGCAAAGCAACAACGGCAACAAATTGGAAAACACCACAATTTTTTCTCGAACGGCCATAAAAAAAATGGTGTTGGGCGTGCGAGTTACCAAACAATTTCTCGAATGCTGGGGATCTCCTCGGCAGGCGGCGTTAAGCTCTTAGTTTATCTCTTTATAAGAACTTGAGGAGCGGCCCCGATTACACAAAACATAAATAAAAACGCATGCTAAAGCGGCAGCTGTTTGGAATTGCACAAAAAAAAAATGTGAAAAAAACAAGCCAAAGAAAAAACGCGCATGAGAGGCATTTAATTAACATTTAAATGGAGAGTCTGAGGAGAAGTTCTTAATTTAAAATACATTCCAGAAATTCTGCTCAAAAATAACTAAATAATGATCCATTTACACGCCATTGGACACAGGTAACGAGTGAAAAAAATAATATTTCCTTAATGTCTGCTTTAATTAAATAATTTGGTAATTGCTGCAGTTTTTAGTCATGCCTCCGGGTATGATTAATGGGGAAATGCAAAAAGATTTATTAATACAACGGAAAGCGAAAGTGTGCTATCTCTCCCTGCTTTTTTTATTAAAGTTTTCCCCACAACAGCCATTTCCTATGACAACCAAAAACATGTCAAATGAGAATGAGACATAAGCACTGTTTCTATAGAACATGTAGAGTTTGAAAACAGGAGGGATTCAATAAGGAGGAAATTGGTCATATATTGCATTTAATTAAGCTGAACAAAAAAAAAATGATTAGGGCGCTTTTTATGTGCAAATATTTAATTTTTAGCAAAAGCTAACAATTACATTTTTAGATATTCTAGAAGGGTTGAATTAATTTTGATATAATGAATTGAATTTAGTATACATTTAGTTGATAAAAGAAAACCATTTAACAAAAATATTTGAATGAAAAAGTTACATTGATATTCTAGTAAAGCATAATCAATGAATTATATTATTATAATTATAATATAATTATAATTAAGAATCTTAACAAACTAAGGTTGAAAAATAAGGAAAATATTCTAAAAATAAATTTCTCTCTTATTATTTATTTGTATAAAAGACTTAATCCATTTCTAGCATAATTAGGTTTAGTTTATGGGTAAACTATTTACTACTAAATAATTGAATTAAGCATTAAATTCTTGTAATTTATCGTTCTGAAGATATGTTATTTGTATTATTTAAATTTGAAGGTAGTTACCCTTTGCATCTCGGCTTATGACTCACTGGAAAGACTAATTAAGTTTGCTATAAAATTCTAATTACCCCAAATTCAGAGCTCACTGTGTATGGCTCGTCTTCCCCTAATTTCTTGATATATATAGCGTCTGTTTTACGCATCTCTAGTGATTCATTGGCCGTAGCTCATGTCTGGGTCAGCTCGCTCCGCTACAGCTACAGATACAGATATAGTTTGCGATACAGATACAGATACTCCCACAGAATCCGCGTCTTGTCAGGGTGACAAAAATAAAGTTGACACTTTCCCGACGGGGGAACGAAACACGCCTCCATTCCCGGTCCCATTCCCATTCCCCATTGCCATGCAGTATTTAGCCGGTGATTTATGTGCTGGGAAAACAAATCAATAACATTTAACACACACTAATTTCTAGACGAGGAAATAAGGAAATTTATGGCAGCCTTTGCATAAATTCCGGGTAAACCGATGCCGAAACTGCAACCGCGACCCGAAAGTTGATTTATAAGCGATTCTAAAGGCAATGCCAGCTATTAATTAGAGATATATCAAAATATTGCCGCCGATCGGCTGTGGGCTGGGGCTCTATCCACACATATATCTTTGGATTCATCTCCACCTTCGGGTTCAGACGAATGCTGCGCTAGGGGATTTGATTTATCTCCGGACTGACCGTTTTTGGCAATCCCGCAAGGTCAAGGCGAGTTGTCAACTCCGAGCGACTTTGAAGCAGTTGCCCGGCTTAGATTTCAACGGAATCAAGTTGTTTTTCCCTCTGCTTGGATTTCTTCATCACTCCTTTATATATATTTTATTTTTTTAAGTTTATTTGTCTGTCTGCAGTCTCGATTAAGTTTGTTGCGCGGCGCCCGAAAACCTTTTTACCATTTTAACCATTTTTTGCGTTTTTGCATTTCTCGGAACTTGTGCAGAGTTATGACAACTGGTTGGGGTTTGGTTTGGTTTTGGGATCGGGTCTGGAGTCTGGGGTCTGATTCGAGTCTGAGTTGGACATTTGGCAGTCATTTGAGTGGCAGTCGAGCCCAAGGGGTCCCAGGGTTTCACTTACTAAGCGGCTTAAAACCACACCTGATTGATACTCCCCCTTACACTCTTCTGTCTTCTCTCGGAGTAAGATGCATCTGGGAAAAGGGTCGGTATTGCCACATTTTGGGTTGCTTACTGTCTCACAATTTCCCAATCTCTCGCTGCTGATTTTTAATTAGCGCAGCAAATGTTAATGACGACTCCGAGACTGCTGTCATTCGAACCTATCAAAAGATCTTCGGACTTTTACAATTGCAAGTGCAGGGAGAAAAAATATTATCAACAAGTTTTAGTTTGCAATGAAATTTAAAACAAATACATGTAGAATTTTTCAAATAATTTTTCACATGTGAAACATGGTTTTATTATTCAAAAAGTTTTCAGGGAATATCCATTTGTTTTATTAGTATTTATTAGTCTTCTTTACGTATCTACTTTTTACAACTCTACTGCTGTTTACTGTTGAGTATATTTTATATATATTGACTTCCTGATCTTTTTTGTTTCCCAGTGTATAATTTTTCGAAATTAAAAAAGACAAGAACACATGTTAGATCCGCTTTAATGAGCAGGGCGGGTGGACTCATAAATTCAAGTTGGAGCAATGAATATTAATAAGCTCACTGAGCAATTGCAATAATTGTTTTTATATTCTCGATGGGTTAAGGGTGGCTGTATTTCTTTTTATATATTTTGTATTTTTATGCTGACAAATGAGAGGCTTTTGGCTTCGCAGTGCGTGAAATTTTGAGAAATGACCGAACAAAGCGCAAAATTGATGCATTTCTTGCTTCCGGCTTCGGTTCACTCCACTTTGCTTCACGTTTTTGGCATCTCCTGCCGGTTAACTGTTAACGCGTTTACTTTTCATTATTTTTTTGGTTTTGTTTTTGTTTAACGTGTGATTTATCGGCCAGAACAACAACAACACCAACGGCATGTGAGAATAATAATCACAGTCACCGTCATCGTGAACAAATTGCCTTTTGTCTCTGGCTAAAAAATGCGAGCCGTACTTGGAAGTGTTGGCCACTCGACCGTGAAAACCGTTCGGCCTCATCAGGTCGCATCTGTACATATTTTATGAAAAATTCTCTTCAATAAGTCTGAGTCCTTTCTTGAAATATTAAAAAAAAAGTAAATCACTTCACAAAAAATAAAGCTTATTTTAAAAGACTTCTAAAACCAGAAATTAGTTTGATTAACAAAAGCAGCTTTAGTCAGAACATCTTGAATTTTTCCCATCATAGTGTATCCCAATTTCGGGCTTATCCTGCAGCCTCGACTCGAGTCTAGTTAATATACTTATGCTACCTTTCAATTACCCCGATGATGGACAGACAGGTCGGCGCTCCGCCGGACAAAGGAATCGCTAATGAGGAGCGGTGGATCCGTCTTGTTGCTTACATTAAGCGCCGCCGCGAGGCGTGCAAAATGCCTAGGAATTTGAATGAGAACGAAAGTGAATGCCTTTGGGAGGGGACTCCACTCCACTCCACAAACGAGTTCAGCACTTAATAAAGTCCACTTTTATTTTATTTCCTTGCAGTTCCATCGAGCGAATTGAGATAGCGGGACATCATGCTGGGAATTAAATCTTTGGGCTGCCTTTTGCTGCTCTGCGCCACAGTGATGCTAGCATCAGGTGTCCAGAATAGCAGTCATCCCAACCAGAACCAGAACCACAACCAAAACCAAAACCAGAACAGAACTCACCTGCATCACCATCGGTCGCATGGCCACAGGACGCGTCATCAGGGGAGTCCTGTGAGCACGCATCAGAGGCAGCAGCGGAGACTACAAATGGTGCAGAATGCCAAGACAGATGTGGAACTGCTGCCCGGGGTCACCATGCAGGAGGTGACCCGACTACGGCGTATTCAGCCTCATAATCCCTACAACAGGGTGCAGGGAGCACGGCGCCTCCACCAGACGAAACCCACATCCGAGTGGGACTACAATACCTACAACATCCTAACCAACACCTTTGGACCTCCGCCGCCGCCAATGCCGTCGTCACCGCGATCCGGCAAGGGCGAGGACAACACCCACGATGTGGAGTTCATTGGGGTGCAGGATCGGCGCAGGGGCTACTCCTTTGTGCCATCGGTGAGCACCACCACGGCACCGCCACCGAATCTGAACAGGAGGTCGGCCAGTCCGGGTCTGGGCAGCAGCATGGGCACCATTCCCCCGCTGGTTCCAGCCCGACGGGGCTACAGCTACACCACCACGGCACCCAACACGGTGTCCACAGGCTTCACCACCGAAGATCCCTTCGAGACGAACACCATTGGCCGGGGCTATCCCACGGACCCCAAGGAGATGGAGCGGTAAGTGGATCATTCTAATATTAAGTAGGTTCGCTTGAGTGGCTTGCCAATTCATTTTTCACGTCATTTAGATTCTTAAACTTTGGATGGAATTATTTATATTGAATAATACATCATTGCTGGTATAAATTACAAAAACTAAACAATAATGAGGAGATCCTCCCACGATTAAAAAGATAATATATCTTATCTAAACCACACGATTAAGCGGAATCAAAAACAATGCAAACCGTATTAACCTTGCAATCTTCGGTTCATTGAGCTATCGAAGAGTAATGGTTTTGGGTCACACCCCTGGGATAGATGAAGATGAAGATGGAAGTGGAGTCGGAGTTGGTCTGGTCCGGGGATCTTTCAGCGGCATTTTGGGGCGGGGCGTGTCCGATTGCATTTATCAGAGCCTCTGCTCGGCGGTTCAAGGTTGCTGCAGCCATAAATAAATACACAACCGAAATGCCGACTTACCTTTGGCCCAAGATCCGCGGCTTATCGTGGCGCACATAAATTATTTAAATATTATGACATGCCGCGCTTTCAATGTCAGCGATCCAGCTGCTAATTTGAGACCAGACCCGGTCTCTGGTCTCCGGAGTCCGGACTTCGGCCGGTTGGCTGGAAATTAGCCCCAAGGCCAAGTGACTTTGATTTTTCCAGCACCTCTTCGCCGCGACTTCAATTGTCGTGTGTCAATTGCGGCGCACTTGTGCGCGAGACAATTGCAATTGCAGCTCCCCAAGTGTAACGCGGCGATCTTCGGCTAGATATGGCCCGTCCTCGCCTTCTGGTTCCACCGATCTGGCACCGATCTGGCCAAGATCGGCGGGATCTGCGTGGCATTGACTCGAAAAGGCAGCCCCGCCGCGCTTCGAGTGTCTCTCTGCGTCGCTTTAAGGTAATGAACTTTAACGAGTTTTCAATTGCCAGTGCTGAGGTTTTCTAATTGGAATTAATGCCTGTCTACTTAAGGGCAAAGGCATTCCGATTCCAATTCCGATTCCGCTGGCGGTACTGTAACCCGATGCTCCTGCATCTGCCACGGGGTAAACGCTGCGTATGCGCAATCTGGGAGGGTATGCGCTGTTGCAGATTATGACACTTTTTGATTTATGCGGCAACTGCCAAAATCACGCCACAAGGCAAGCACCCAGCCAGCATCATCAGTCATGGCACAGTGGGGCAAAAGCGCTTGGGAAAACGTTAATCACTGCGAATTTGGGTTGGCTGTCAGAAAGGGGAACAAAAAAAATTAATAACTTGCGCGCTGAAAAATTATTAACTTAAGGAAACACGGAAAAACTTAAGAAAAATCGTATATGATTTTATATGAGATTGGTTATTAGTTAATGAAGCTAAAAATAATAAAAATTATAGAAACTAAGCATTGAAGCTTAAATAAAAAAAGGTCTTTTATACAGCGAATGAAGTATCGAAGATATCAATAAATATTTGAATAGATCAATACAGATTTGTGATTTTTTTTAGATGAGTTTTTGTTCTTTAATTATTATTATTATTATTATTCTCTTGATATTCAAATTAACAATCTATTAAGGTCGCTAAAATAAGATACAAATATTTTTGTTACTATTTCTTAAACATGCCTTCCGTGGATTCTACATTAAAGAACTTCCTAAAATTTGTACACTTTTCATTAATATAAAATTTTTCTTTATTTTAAATTATTTCAAGTGTATTTCCCCAACAAGATCTTTAATTTTGTGGCATCATTTTCCACTGTGATTGCCTCAGTACGTAGGCGCTGTTGCCTTGCCTATATTTTAGTTGTGTTTTCTATTTATTTAAGCGTTGCACGTGCATCGCGAAGCAAATGCAACTGCAACTGCAAGTGGCAAGTTGCAACAGAGCGTATGGAAATGACTACTCCGTATGGATTGGCTTCGTCGAGATATTCACACGCCGCCATCAGCAAGTATACGAGTATCTCCATGTACGAGTATCTAAGCAAATAAATGTATATTCCCCTCTCAGCACCGATCGAACCCGGTTAATGGTCGGTGCAGCGATTCAATTGCGGTTGCGGGCTCCGTGTTAATCACCGTCAAATGCGGATAAAAGTGAGTTAAGTCGTTTTCCGCTCCTTTGCCCCAGAGGCCGTGGAAATTACGCTTTTAATTATCCAAATGTTGCAACTGGGAGCTCAACGCCAAAACATTTGAACCATTCGAAATTTGTTTTACGGCGGCCTCCTTCACCAGTGTTTTGGCTTCTGTTTGATAAACTCAATTTATGTCTGCAGTGTGCATGTTTTGCATTTTCTGTCCGACACTTGATTGATGCCTGTTTCATTTTTTATTATTATTTTGTTTTTATTGGGGGGTAACGCTTATTGATTGACTTTTGATTTGCGATTGCAGTTGCGCCACCGATCGGTAGCTGATGTATTAATTATGGATTCCGGGACTCTATTTACTTATTTAGTCGTGGTGTCGATTCGGGGCGTTTGCTTCGGTGGGCGTTGCCCGCTTAAATGCCACTTGCCGCTTAAAATCGAGTATCGGTATCTCGCAGATATCTGCAATGGCCTAGCATAAAAATCGAAAACAAAGCAGGGCCTTGACTTCAATCAGGCACAGCAATAAAAGCCAAAAAGCAACACAATTGGCAAATGCACAATCAAATGAGACAAGAGCTCCGGCTCAGAGTTATGTGCACTCCGAGCAGCTCTATGACCCCAGACAGAGATCCAGTGTGCACTGAGAAAAGCATCATTAGATTAGTGTGATTCAAATAAGTTAGGTTGAGGTAGTTAGTTATTAATCTTAATTTAATTATTAGAGTTCATAAAAGATTTAGTCTTCATTTTTCATACATTTATCATGGTTTTGTGGGAATGTTAATATCTATTATTAATATTCTTATTGATAATTTCCTGACCCTTACCATCCTAAAACAATGAATGTTGATGTCCAGTTTTGATCATTTTTGAAATGATACTGATAACGGGAGGTTCACGCAATGTATAATTAGCTTGATTGTCATTTGTGTTATCGATATTATTTTGATGGCTAGTAAATTATGGATATTTGATTTATCGCTCGTTGGTCGAATATCGTTGATTATTCATCGCCACTGGGTCTTTGAATCCAGTCTTAATCACCCTTTAAGGCTCTTGCTTTTAGTCTTCCTTGGCCTGTATATATTCTAGCCGGAGAATTAATTTATGATGCATATAAAATTCCGTAGAACTCTGCTCAATTTAATATAATATACATATATTCTTATCGACCCTCCAATTGTCTGCGAACTTTGGAGATTTTGACCGAATAACACGCTCCCACCTTTCTCTGCCGCGGATGATAAGACAAGCGAAATACACGCCGAATTGATTAATTTAGATACTGCGTGCTTAAGACTTTGTCGGGCAACTCATTCTCTTTTCAATTGAAATTTGACGAATTTTTAAAGTATAAAAGGAGACAATTTAGGGAGAAACCACAACAGTTATTGCAAAATGCTTACCAAGTACAATGGAGTTTTGGTCATATTGGGCCTGATTTACCTAACCGGAGCGCAGGGAGATGGTAAGATCCTTTCAGAAAATAATGGAACTCATTCCTAATGCTTTCATATCCCTACTCAGTGACTTCCAAGACTAAAAACTTTATTTACGTTGGCGACACCTTGTTTTACATTGAGGACCAGCTATCGAAGAACTGGTTCCAGGCCCGTGCATCTTGCGAGAACTTGGGCTACAACCTAATCTCCCTTGATACTTGGGAGAAGTTCAACGTGATCAATCGATTCCTGGACGATACAAGATCGAACAGCACCTTCTGGACCTCAGGGAATGACTTTCTCAACTTGGGACGCCATGCTTGGTTTCCCAGTGGCAAGCCAGTTAATTCGTCCCTGTGGCATCCCTCGCAGCCAGACAATATTCTGGGAGTCCAACATTGCGACGAATTCAGATATAACTTCACGTATCTACTCAACGATGAAAGCTGCAACGAACTGAAGAACTTCATTTGTGAGCGTTCACTTGCTGCTCCGAGTGCTGAAGAATGAGTTTGATGCATTTTTTATGTGAAAACCATCTTCATTTATAGTCAAAATCAGCTGCAATAAACTTTTCAAGAATGTATAATTATTGAAATAATATTTGTGTATCTGTTGGCGACTACTATATGCTTTTTCCAAGTGCAAGTCTTGGACGGAGGCACAATCGCAGCTGGATGCGAAGTCAGGGCTCGCGTTCGCCGCCTGCAAATTGCTTGTCAACAACCGACGACGCCAACCTCCGACTCGGAACTGCAAGCTCCAAGCTCCAGCTCTGCGTTTGAGCCTGGTTCTGCGATAATTATGGACAGGCCGGGGGATTTGGGGGCGAGTGACGAATGATTTGATATGCTGGGCTTGGAAAAACTGCACTTAGAATGCGGCTGGGGCCTGTGAAAATTCGTTAACATTTTGCACCGTGAAGCATTGTGCTCAATGGTTACGCCTACGCGTGCTCAGCAACAAAAAAAAATAAAAGAGGAAAAGACTTGGCGTCTCGGTGCTCTTTAGCTGAAGCCAGAGCCAAAGACGGAGCCCGAGCCGGAGCTGGATCTGGGCTTATCTGGAGTCCAAGTCATGCCATCGGGGCAATGGAAACCTTGGCCCAGGCAGAAGCTCGTTTAATGAGTTTTTCTTGGGATCCGTGAGGGAATCCAACTTGTTATGCCCACCACTTGTACACGTGCTCATCGGAAATCAGCGGAGAACACGACATGATATGACATCAATTGAACAAATTGCTCGACAAATGCAAAATGCTGACTTGCCGTCTCAATATTCGTTTTAATTAAGATGGATTTCTCACTCAGCCAGGGGTTTCATTGTTTATTCAAAACTTATTAGGGGCCCCGTTTCCCCCATTAGTCATGGTCAGTGTCACTGAAGAATGGATCAAGCTATACACCTTTGAAGGTTCACATATGTCCACTTGGATGTGTATCTCTGGAATTGTCTCAATTTATTTGGGTCAAAGGTCTGGCTCACAAACATTTGTTACACTTTCCCTTGAGTGTGTCATTTTCTGAAGTATCACATTTCCAGTTGAGGTATTTATGTACCCACTCTGGTTATGGAAACCTTTTCGAACGAACATTAAATAATTAATGATTGAGTCAAGCTTAGCTTTGGAAGGGAACACCTCTTTTAAATCTTTTAAAAATAAGAAATAAAACAACTATAATATCTATTATTATTTTTAAATAATTTTTAACTGTTGATTGGGCAACTTAATATAAAGAAAAGTCTTTAAAATATTAAATTAGTGTTTTAATATCTATTATTATTAATATCTATTATTATTTTTAAATAATTTTTAACTGTTGATTGGGCAACTTAATATAAAGAAAAGTCTTTAAAATATTAAATTAGTGTTTTAATATCTATTATTATTAATATCTATTATTATTTTTAAATAATTTTTAACTGTTGATTGGGCAACTTAATATAAAGAAAAGTCTTTAAAATATTAAATTAGTGTTTTAATATCTATTATTATTAATATCTATTATTATTTTTAAATAATTTTTAACTGTTGATTGGGCAACTTAATATAAAGAAAAGTCTTTAAAATATTAAATTAGTGTTTTAATATCTATTATTATTAATATCTATTATTATTTTTAAATAATTTTTAACTGTTGATTGGGCAACTTAATATAAAGAAAAGTCTTTAAAATATTAAATTAGTGTTTTAATATCTATTATTATTAATATCTATTATTATTTTTAAATAATTTTTAACTGTTGATTGGGCAACTTAATATAAAGAAAAGTCTTTAAAATATTAAATTAGTGTTTTAATATCTATTATTATTAATATCTATTATTATTTTTAAATAATTTTTAACTGTTGATTGGGCAACTTAATATAAAGAAAAGTCTTTAAAATATTAAATTAGTGTTTTAATATCTATTATTATTAATATCTATTATTATTTTTAAATAATTTTTAACTGTTGATTGGGCAACTTAATATAAAGAAAAGTCTTTAAAATATTAAATTAGTGTTTTAATATCTATTATTATTAATATCTATTATTATTTTTAAATAATTTTTAACTGTTGATTGGGCAACTTAATATAAAGAAAAGTCTTTAAAATATTAAATTAGTGTTTTAATATCTATTATTATTAATATCTATTATTATTTTTAAATAATTTTTAACTGTTGATTGGGCAACTTAATATAAAGAAAAGTCTTTAAAATATTAAATTAGTGTTTTAATATCTATTATTATTAATATCTATTATTATTTTTAAATAATTTTTAACTGTTGATTGGGCAACTTAATATAAAGAAAAGTCTTT
>VNJO01006301.1:0-84337 GCA_008042535.1 Drosophila tani | reverse complement strand
TACAACTTTTCCATTAACGTGTTGTTTTTTGCTGAGTGTATTAAATCGGGCTTATTGCAGGTGTGTGTGTGGTTGTGGTTGTTGTGGCTCAAACAAGGTTCACTAAATATGCTTCAGGAATATGGGTTATGGATTCCGGGTACTATATACGTTTATCGGTACTATATGGTATATATGCAAGTTATGCTAGGGGCTTACGTTTCCTTTTGTTTTGTTTTTGTTTTTGCCTTGCTTTTTTTAAAGTAAACATGTACAAAGTATCAAAAGAACTATTTTATGTAGCAATCATACAATATATATATAAGATAATAATAATATTGAACAATATATATATATGCGTGTGAAGAAATATATATATATATAATGTTTTGTTTTCGTTTTGTTTTGTTTTGTGTTTCTTGTCTAGCGCTATGCTTTGCTTCAATTACTTTACTCTTTGTTTTCCCCTATTTGTTTCAAATAACATTTAGCAAAAATAGAGCCTGCCTTATATACAATACAACTTTTTTTTTATGTTTTTGTTTTTGTTTTCCTTTTCTTTTTTTTGTGTGTATTCCCTTACTTTGCTTGTGTTTTTGTGTATGCAAAATATATAACATTATATACGGTTCTGTTTTCTGTATATATATATATATATAATATATATAATATGTTCCTTCATTCACTGTTTGCAAAACGACAAATACTAGGCGACTGATTCTCCATATTTCACTTCACTTTCTCCACTTTCCTCGATCTCATTTTGTATTCTTCATTTTTTTTGTTGTGGGTTTTTCTTTTGTTTTTCATTTTTTTCTGCTTGGTGCTTGGCCTTTTTACACTTTTGACTAACTTATTGCCTGTGCATACATATGTATATTGTGGGTAAAGAATTCGCTTTAAGACTACTCTGTGTGTGTGTGTGTCCTTAGGCTAGAGCATTTAAAACTAAAAAACAAGATTATGAAACAAACTAATAGGCTACTTTATATATCTTCTGTATGTTCGCTATATTCATATGCATAAGGTTACAAAAAAGGAGAAAATATAAAACCTAAAGTAAAAAAAGTAAACACGTTAACTGCTCTCCGGATCTGCTTTCTATATGTTTTAGGGAGAAAAAACTAAGGCTAGAGAATGGGTGGAAATAAAACCAAAACTATGTACAGCGGGAAATCCGATGGGTGAGAGAGATAGAGCTGTAAAACTATCGACGATACTATCGATATTATCGATTATCGGTGTTGTGCTCAGCGTCACTATCGATTGTCGCTTTAGCTGTAGTGCTGGCAAAACCTTGGAGCATTATCGACACTATCGATTATTTATCGATTATCGATATTATCGATGGTGTTGTGCTCAGCGTCACCATCGATTTTTTTTTTTTTTTGCACCATCGATACATCGCGTTAGCAGTAGTGCTGGCAAAACATCGGAGCACTATCGATACTATCGATTTTTATAACTTTTTGGAAAAACATCGATTGTTTTTCGCACTATCGATGTTTTGAGTATTCAGGCATTGCCATTTTTAAAAAGAAATATTGCAAATAAAAAATACATATATAGAACTGACCGATTAGACTCGATTTTAAGCCTTTGAAATGATCATGACGATACTCTCTCGAATATTGGAAAGGAAATATTTAGCTCGAACATGAATGCAAATTAATTCCTTAAATCCGGAATCGTTTTAAGTTACAAAATGGCATCACTCAAGGCTTCAACTGCCGATACTATAGTTTTTATAAGCAGAAATTGTAAGGCTTAGGAAACATCAATAGTATCGATGAATCGAAAAAATCAATGGTGCAAAACATCGATTTTTTGTATAAAAATTATACGTTTTTGCCAATAAATATAATAAAAAAATAAATATAATCTTAAATTTTTATATTCTCAAGAACGGACCAAAACATTTTTATTTAATTTGTCGATAGTATCGATGGTTGTAACTATCTTTATCGAAAATATCGAATAAAGCCACTATCGATGTTTTTACAGCTCTAGTGACCAAACATATTTATTTAATTTGCCGATAGTATCGATGGCTGGGACTATCTTTATCGAAAATATCGCGTAAGGGAACTATCGATAGTATCGATGGTGTGGACTATCTTTATCGAAAATATCGAGTAAGGGCACTATCGATGTTTTTACAGCTCTAGTGAGAGAGAGAGAGATACTTTGCCTAGTTCTATGTTCTAATGTTTAGAGTTTCAGGGGAGCTTCTCGAATACGTTTATACTCAACTAATTTGTTCAATTTTCCTCTTCCGAGCTATACATAAATTATACATTGCCTGTTTCACTTGTTTCACTTGACTAGCAGATCGTATGTCCAATGGTTGGAGCTGGGCGAGCAGTGGCGGTGCCAGGTGAGAGATATATAAGGTGGGAAACAGAAAAAGGTAAAGGTAAATCTGTCTCTGTTTTGTCTGTTTCTGGTTTCTGGTTTCTGGTTTCTGGGTGTGATGTTGCTCGCTATGAGACGCAACATTATTGCAACTTGTGGCTACCACTAACTATACAAATTATAGAAAAGAAACTAAGAAGCTAAGAACTACGAAACGAAAGCGTTCGGTATCAGTGCGTGTGTGTGTTATATACAAGGTTCTCCATGATCTCGATCATTACGCCAGCTGGGGCGGCTCATCCGCCGTCGTCGTCTCGCTGGCAAACTCCTGGAAACTCAAACCCAAATCATTGTTGAGCTGCACAATGTTCAGAACGTCGCCAGTCTCCCGCCAAGTCGGCTGCGACTGCTGCTGATGCTTGATAGCCAGGCCTCCGCCTCCGCCACCACTATCGTCATCCTCCTCGCTGAGGATATTGTTCAGGCACAGATTGAACTCATCATAGTCCACAAAATTACCACAGTCCAGGGCCGTGGCATTGGCCAGCTCGGGCATCAGCACCTCATCCACATCCGCGGCACTGCTGCTGCTGTGGTAGGAGAGCAAATGATCGGCCTCCTCCATGTAGCCGCCGGCTGCTCGCGCCAAGCTCTCGTACTCGACCTCGTCCTCGTCCTGCGCCTGGGCTAAAGGAAAGCTGATGCTGCTGCTGCTGCTGCTGCTAATGTCCAACTGAAGCTGCTGCAGCTGCTGCGGCTGCTGCTGCTGTTGCTCGAACAGCTCCAGCAGATCGTCTTCGTGCGCATCGCTCGGATGGTTCAAGCCTTTAGCCAAGGCGCAAAACTCTGGTCACTTGTAGTCACGCGACGTTCTTCTCCGACGTCCCTCGGTCAGCATGGACTCGCCAATGACTGGGTTTGGGGAGAGGGAATCGTTGGAATACTCTTTATGAAGGATCAGCTATCCCTTGACTCTCACCTGCACTGCGCGTCTTTCGCCTGGCCTCGGCCACGCTCTCCATACTCCCCGCATTGGCATTGGCTCCTCCGGTCGCTCCCGCTCCCGCTCCCTTGCCTGGCGTTCCCTTGGGCTCTGCTGCGGCGGCGGCTGCTGCTGCTGCTGCGGCTGCATTGCTGCGACTGTAGATGATCTTGTTGGCCGCTGCACTGGCTCGCACGCTCCTCCGCGTGCCTATCTTCTCGTCCGTCGGCGAGCTGGCAGAGTTTACATT
This sequence comes from Drosophila tani, assembly GCA_008042535.1. NCBI lineage: Eukaryota > Metazoa > Arthropoda > Insecta > Diptera > Drosophilidae > Drosophila > Drosophila tani. Next base: position 80,771 of record VNJO01006301.1, on the reverse strand, counting down.
GTTGTTCGGTGTAGCTGTCGTGGAGGTGGTGCTGCTGGCCGCCGCTGCTGTGGCTCCTCGCGTGGCATGTACTATGCTCGTGCCGCCACCAGAGGCTATACTATTGCTTTGGCTGGTGACCACCACTGCTCCGCCGGGCGTGGTTGTGGTTGCCACTGAGAGGGGCACACTGGGACTGCTGCTGCCGCTGTGATTGCTGCTGGGGGCAGAGGGATTTCCACTGGGCGCCGCTTGAGCCTTGCCTGTTCGAGGTGTTCCTGGGAGTGGAGCGGCGGCATTTAGAGCGATATTGTTGGTGGTTTCTAGGGGGAGAGCAGGGAAAAGGAATTTTATAATTAAAAGTTGATATAACAGCACTGCAACTTTCTGCTACATTCTCGAGGATGGTCCATTCTTTTACACGGGGTCTCCCATAAGGAAGAATTCACCATTCGCCCCGAAGGTTTCTATAAATACTAAAAAAAAATACAGTAAAAATATCGATTCCTAGGCGATAGTTCGTAAGATCCTTCCCTAAACCTTCTAACCCTTCACTAATTTCGTATTATTGCAATTATGAATATTTTGTATACATTCTAAAAAAAAATCCGAAAAATATCGATTCTTAAGCCATATTTCGTAAGCTCCTTCCCTACACCTTCTAACCCTTCTCTAGTTTCGTATTGTTTTTGAAATTATAAATATTTTTAAAAAAATGCCAAAAAATATCGAGTCTCAAGCGATATCTCATAAGTTCCTTCTCTAAACCTTCTTACCCTTCTCTAATTTCGTATTATTGCAATTATGAATACTTTCTATATGTACATTATAACAAAAATACCGAAAAATATAGATTCTTAAGCGATATTTTGTAAGTTCCTTCCCTAAACCTTCCAACCCTTGTTTTTGAAATTAAGAATATTTTAAAAAGATGCCAAAAAAAATGGTTCTTAAGCGATATTTCGCAAGCTCCTTCCCTACACCTTCCAACCCTTCTCTAATTTCGTATTGTTTTTGAAATTATAAATATTTAAAAAAAAAATCGAGCAGTGGAATCCTCTACATTCATTTTTCGAATATATGTTGCAGTGGAACAGGGCTATAACTCTCTATAAATATACCCTGAGAACCTCGTTACCCCTTAATCCCCCTTTGGATCTCAACCCTATACCAATCTATAAACAAAATAATTCCCAAACCCATTTCCAAATTACGATAAACATTCTACCAAAGTCCAGACCTTGGCTAACCCCAAACCTTCAGGTCAAAGTCCAACTTACTGTGTGGCTGCTGCTGATGTTGCTGCTGCTGCTGGGCATTGCGTCGCGTCACATGCTTCTCCACTCCCGCCGCCGCCGCTGCCACATCGACCGATGATGCCTCCACCTGGGCCTGCTTGGAGTTGCGCACCTTCCCAGCCACCTCGATCAGCGGCTCATCCGAATCGGATGACTCCACAATCTCCATTTTCTTGGGCAAAGCCGCATCCGTAGCTTCTGCCACACTGACGGCGCTGCCATTGCCGCTGCTCACGCGTGGCCGCTTGATGTTGCTGTCGCCCAGGTCGGAGGCATCGTTGCTGCTCCCACACTCGGACTCCTGTCTCCTTCTCTTGTTGTTGTTGTTATTGTGGTTGGGAGTGGGCGTCAAGACACGGGGACTGGCGGTGGAGGAGGCGCGGGACAAGCTCTTGACGGTGCTGGGCGTGCTGCCTGTGGTTGTGGCTGCCGCTGTAGCAGGATCGGGACTGGCTTTGGGTGCATCCAAGGGACTCTCCAGGCGACTGCTGGCCCGGGTTCTAATCCTTGGCGTTTCCCCATCCACCTGGGCAGGTATCTCTATCGAAATGGGCTGCAAGGAGGCCTCGGTGGGCTGAGGTTTACTTTCCAGCACCTTCTCCTGCTCCTGCTTGATCTCTGCCTTGGGCTCCGCCTTTACCTCCAGTTTGGTTTCCACTTTGAGAGCTGTTACCGCTGGCTTATTCGCTGGCTCCTTCTTGATGGTCAGCAGTGGTGGCATCTCCTCCAGCTTCACCTTGATTTCGGTAGCCTTAATCGCCAGCGGCTGCTGCTGCTTGCTCTCCGTGAGCTTCTTGATGAGATCATCGTGTTCGAGTATATGGTGTTCGCCATTCAACTTGACGCTGCCCAAGCTGCTTGTCTTCGTAATGGTGGTTGCCGCCGTTGCCACAGTGGCCACTGTCGCAGCGGGTAGAGAGTTCTCCAGGCTGTTGAGGAAGGCTGCTCCTGAGCCCGCACTGGCACATTCGCTGGTCTCCTTGATCATCGAGGATACTATATCCTCGAGATCCTCGGGAAAATCGCCCTCCATCTTGGCGAGAGCCTTCTCTATTTCATCGTCGGCCTGCTGCTTCTGTTGCTGCTGCAGGGAGACGACGCCTCCTGTTACTGGAGCTCCTCCAACTGCAGGGGCTCCTCCTGAGGCTGGCCCTGAGCTGGGAGCCATCACTGCTGTGGCTGTGGTTGTTCCCGTTTGCTGGGGCTGCACCAAGTTCCCTGCCTTGCTTACCTGTATGGGACTGCTCGAAGAGAGCTGATGGGGACTCTTCTCGGACAGCGCATCCATCGACTCAATGCCGCTGTCCTCCCCGCCGCCATTCTGGCCATGCCCAGGTGTCCCACTGCCATTGCTGGCTGGTGAGTTCCTCAAGGTGTTGGGCAGGGCGGCTGGCGAGGAGGTGGAGGTAGTGGTAATGATGGAGGAGGTCACCGAAGAGGAGGTTGATAAGGAGGCAGGAGGAGCGGCTGAGGAGGCAACGGAGGAGACGGCGTTGGAGGCAGCATTCACAGTGGCCACCACCACGCTGCTGTTGACCGTGGTCAGGGGCAACTTTCTATCACAGATCAGCTGAGTTGTTGGCGTGGCTGTTGCCGTGGCCACTGTCGCTGCTCCACCTTGACTCGGAGCCAGGCTGGGTGCCTGCTCTGTGACCTGCTGCGGCGTGACCTTGGTGATCTCCACCCGCTTGAGGGTCGTCGCACTGGGCAACATGGTTACGGCCGCCGCCAGTTGTCGCTGCTGTTGCTGCTGCTGCTGCTGTTGTTGCTGCTGCTGTTGCTGCTGTTGCTGTTGCTGCTGTTGCTGCTGCTGCTTCTGCAATTGCAGCTGCTGCACGGCTGTGATGTATGGCGGCGGCTTATGGTTTTTTGTCATCGGCTTGCCACCCACAATGGGCGTGATGGTGGCCGCAGTCTTGATGGGATTCTTCAGCGTCATAAGCCGATTATTATTATTGTTATTGTTGCCGCCGCTGTTTGGATTATTATTGTTGTTATTGTTGTTGTTGCTGTTGATGGCACTCAGGGTAATGCTGCTGGGCAGAGAGGTGGCTATCTTGCTCAGCTGCTGCTGCTGCAGTGTGGCCGTTGTGGGCGTGGTGCCCGTGTTCGTGGAGCCCACAATGATTTGGGGATCACTGAGAGATTGCTGGGCCTGGGCTTGGGCTTGGGCTTGGGCTTGAGCCTGGGCCTGGGCCTTGTGCGCCGCCTCCACAATGGCACTGATTGTCAGCCCGTTCTTGCCCGCCACTATCGTAGTGGTCTTCGTAGCTCCTCCCGTCTGGGGCATTGCTGGAGGGGCCACTGTGGCCGTCGTTTTCTGTATCAGTATAGGCAATCCATTGACATGGGGCGGCGGCGTGAGCTTGGCCTGCTTGGTGTCCAGCCCGGTTCCATCTAGAAGCAGCTGCTGCGGCGGCTGATCGCTGTAGCTGCGCTTCAGCTGGCGGTCGTCAGCGATGGTGGACACTTCCTGGTTTTGGCCTCCCTTCTTGCGATCCTTGCGCGTGTTCTTGACCACCACATGGTTCTTGCCACGCAGACGGATCTGCAGGGGAGGGACACGCGGCTCGTTGAGGCCAGGCAGAGGCTGGGACTGCTGCTGCTGCTGCTGTTGTTGTTGCTGGAAATTGGCGTAGACGGGATGGTGTTGCTGTGGGAGAGGTTGCTGTTGCTGTTGTTGCTGTAGAGGCTGCTGTTGCTGCTGCTGCTGTTGGAGAGGTTGCTGCTGTTGCTGTTGTTGCAGTGGCTGAATCTGAGGTGTTTGCTGCTGTTGCTGCTGCAGCTGCTGAATCTGAGGTGCTTGCTGCAGCTGCTGGTGTTGCTGCTGCTGTAGTTGCTGCATTTGAGGCTGTTGCTGCTGCTGCGTAACCGGCTGCTGCTGCTGCGTGGGCAATGCCAGCAGCTGCGTCTGCAGGGGCAACTGTTGCATGTGATTGTTGGCCACCAAAGGCGATTGCTGCTGCTGCTGCTGCTGCTGATTCACTATAAGCTGTCCCTCTGTCTCCACCTTATCCAACTTTAAACGCAGCTTGATCTTCTCTTCCGCCGCCTTTGTCTTGGCATTGCCCTTCGCCCTTTCCCTCTTGGGCTTCGGTGTGGCTGGGTCCTTGGCCTTGCGCTCCTTGACGCCCTGCTGCAGCTTGTCCCTCAGCAGATTCGGCTTGGCCTTCTTATTGGGAGCACCAGGAGCTCCTGTTACCCCTTGCGGCGAGTTGAGGCCAATCAGCGGCGAACTGTTGCTGGAACGTGGTGAATTCTCTCCGGTCAAAAGGTTGCTGTGGTTCGCCTTGGACACGGGCGTCTTCCGGGCCCTGCTAGAGGCTGACTTATTGGAGGTTAGAGAGTCCCGCGACCTCTCCTGGTCACTGTTGATGGCCATGGGCAGCTGCTGCGCCGAATTCGAGTCCTCCTCGGAGAAGAGATTGGTGGGCAGGAGCATGTCGTTGGCTGGGTTAAAGCTGAAGTTCCCAAGGCCACTGCTCGAGCGGAAAGGCATCTGCGACGTCTCCTGTTCGGCCTCCGTGTCGCTGTCATCGCTGGCCATGGGCTCCATGTCGCCGGTGTGGGGATTTATGATGAATTGCTTTTGAGGAGGCCTCTGCTGCACTTGGTGTTGCACTTGCACTTGCAACTGTTGCTGTTGCTGCTGCACCTGCTGCTGTTGCTGCTGCTGCTGCTGTTGTTGCTGCTGCTGCTGCTGGCGTTGCACCATCTGCAGTTGCTGCTGCTGTTGCTGCTGTTGGAGTTGCATTTGCCTTTGGAGCTGCTGCTGCTGCTGGCGCTGCTGCAGCTGAGGATTAAGCAGGAGTTGCTGCCTCTGCTGCTGCTGTTGGTGCTGCTGCTGCTGCATCAGCATTTGTTGCTGCAACTGTTGCTGCTGCTGTTGCTGCTGTTGGAAAGGCATCTGCAGCATTTGCTGCTGCTGAGACGGCTGCTGCTGCTCCATGGGCGCCTCCTGCAGCGTGCTCAGAGCATCCCCCACATCCATGCCCACCGCCGATAGATTGTCCTCGATCAGATCCAGGTCCAGATCCTTGGCATCCTGCAGCAGCGACTCCAGCTCGTTTTTATCTTCAAGACTGAGCGTCGAGTCCAGATCACAGTTGAGGGTGGGCAGCAAAGCGTCCAGGTCGTTGGTGGTCAAGGCATCTAGCACGGACAGGGAGATCAGGGAGTCCACCTGCCCTGCAGCCTGTTGCGGTTGCTGCTGCTGCTGCTGCTGTCCCTGCAGTGGCTGCTGCATCGGCTGCTGTTGCTGCTGCGTGGGCATTGGCGGTGGAGGCGGCGGCAGCTGTTGCTGCGGCTGCGGCTGCGTCTGTCCCTGCTGCTGCTGTAGATTGTACTGCATCTGGTAGCGCGTAAACTCCTGGAAACTGCTCTTGGTGGCCGAGTCCATCGGCTTGTTGATCCCAGCCAGGGGCCAGCGCGAGTTGGCTGCCGCCTGCTGGTAGTCCGGCGGCGGCGCTGCAGGTACATGGTGCGGGGTTAGCTCGCTGGGAGCGGCAGCTGGCGACATTATCTGGGGTTGCGGCTGCTGTTGGATCAGCGGACTGTGCATCGAATGGTGGCTTGAAGCGGGCGAGAGAGCGGCTCCGCTCATGAACTGTTGCTGAGGCGATGCTTGTGGCATTTGCAGGCTCATCATTCGCTGCTGCTGCTGTTGCGGATGAGGGGGAGGAGGCGCCAGGGGCAGGCCACCAGGTCGCAGTTGCTGCTGTCTCAGCTGTTGCTGTTGCTGCTGCTGTTGCAAGGGATTCAGGCCCATGTTGGGGAAGCAATCTAAGGGGGAAAGGATATAGATTAATACAGAATCCTTGAGGCTGAGGGGAGGCTAGGACACTTACCCGGCGCAGGCTGAAACTGCTGCTGCTGTTGCTGCTGCGGCGACATGAACCGGAGTTGCTGCTGCTGCTGCTGCTGTCGCTGCAATTGTTGCTGCCGCAAAGCCACAGCTTGCGGCGACATTTGCTGCGGCTGCTGCTGCTGAAAGCGGTGCGGGGGTGGAGCCTGCTGCTGCTGTGCCTGCTGCTGAGTATACAAATGATTGCCATTGCCGCTGGGACTGAGCATGGCCTGCTGCTGCTGCTGCTGCTGCTGCTGCTGCATACTCCGCATCACTACTGGCGGAGGCGCCGCCTGAGGCGTTGTGGGGGAGGAAGGCACCACCGGACTCAAAACATCGCCCATGAGAAAGTCGCTGGGCGTCGCCGGACCCGAAGAGCGCATGGGAGAGTTCATCATCTGCGCTCCGCTGGGACTCATCCCAATCAGCGGCGACTGCTGCTGCTGCTGCTGCTGGGGGGACTTGAGCTGGTTCGGATTCGACATGGCATTGCCGTCGTTCTGCAGCAGATTCACCAGCAGCGGCGACGATATGGCAATGTTATTGCTGCCCGTTGACGTGGCCGTGGGCAGCGGCTGATGGGGATGCGGATGCCCCAGCGGATGCGGATGCTGAAGCGGATGCGGATGCTGATGAGGATGGGGATGAGGATGGGGCAGCGGGCTGGAGACGGGCACAATCGCAGGCTTGGCTATGGCAATGGGTGAACTGCCACTGGCCGCGGCGCTTGCTTGTGCGGCTCCCGTGGCTACACCCAGTCCCGGATATGGCGGCGGCGGTGGCTGGATGAACTGAGATTTGCTGCTGCCCGGCGGCGTTGTCGTCGGCGTCGTTGGCGTTGTCGCCGGGGTAAGCTCGCCATTCTGTGACGTCTGCTGCGGCGGTGGGTTCTTTAGCACCTTTAGCGTCACGTTGGGCGGCGGCGGTGGCGGACCCAGGCCGCCCGCCTCTCGTCCTTGGAGGACTCTCGCCTGCCGCATGCTCTCGAAGGGAAAGTCCCGCGGCACACCCGCCGTTCCCGAGGGCGAGGGCAACAGCAGCGGCACCTTGCCCTCCATGGGGCACACCGTGTTGGGTGACTTGAACACCGGCGGCGTTTGCTGAGGTCCCGAAACTGGTTGCTGTTGCTGCAGCTGCTGGAGTTGCTGCGGCGGCATCTTCTGCAGAGCCGCTCTCCTTTGCTGGAGTGAGATTGCATCGTTTTGCGGCAGTTGCACCAACCGCTGCTGCTGCTGCTGTTGCTGTTGCTGTTGCAGGTAGGCGGAGGCCGCCTTACTGGTGCTAGGCCCATCGAAACCCGGGGCCAGAGCCACCAGACTACTCTTGTTGTTGCCGGAAGACGAGCCAGCCGCCTCAAGTGTCTCGTTTACATTATCTGCGGGTTAATAACTCAGTTATTAAGGATAAAAGGAGCTTATTTAATGAGCAGAACTCACCCTTGGTTATCTTAATATCTTGTCCTCCAACTTTCAAAGTTATCACAGAATCGCCCTCGAACTGCACGGAGTGAATGTCGAGGGCGCGCAGCTCGGGATTGCCCTCGGCGGCCAGTTGGCGCAGCCGTTGCACTGCATCCCAGGGTAGCGACACCAATATCCGCACCAGTGACGGTTCAAGCTGCTGTAATGGGCCATAAACCTGGGTCATTTCGCAATTTTTACGGCATTTAATTAACATTTAAGGAGCGCAGGCCAGTGAAATTGCCTAGAGATGGGCTCTGCGTTTATCGATATATCGAAACTAACAACAGCTGCTGCAGCCCTGGCACGCGCACACACACAAACAAAGTCGCGTATTGGAAAGCACATTGCTACATCCAAACAACTTATTTAATATTATTTAAATTAGTCACAATTTAAGGCGGACGACCTAAGCTATCCGTAATCCATTTGTGCTTTCTTGCATTTAACTAATTTCCTTGTTTTGGGCGGCTGCCTCTGGGCTCTCTGGCGCTGCGTGCGTGAGCGGGATGGCTATAGGCGACTCATTGGAAATTCCAACAACAATTTCTTCAACAACAGGCAATAATCTATGCGTTCAGCTTGGAGCAGCCCCAAAATTAAGTAACCAAAGCGCTTTTCAGCTGACTGCATTTCCACGCGCGGCCAGTGCGATGGGTGCGGGGGGTTGGGGGGTGCCCACAGGTTGCATTTTCACATGCGTGCGTGCGTTTTCTTTCGTCTTTTTTTTTTTGTTATCGATACCCCGACGACGTCGTCGCCATTTTTCTTCTTGGCCTCTTGGAAGGGTGTATGTGTGTGTGTGTGTGTGTGTGTGTGTGTGTGTGCAGCGAGAGAGTGTGCCAGTGTATGGGTGTAGCAGAGGGAAAAGGTAACCAAAATACTTGCCCAGAATTAAGGCGGGGGGTAAAAAGGGGGCGGGCCGATTAATAAAATCAAAGAAAAAAAAATAAGCACACACATGATGAATGCATGAATTTGAAATGGGTAACTGATGCTGTTTTTGTTGCCCGTGTTGTGGTTTTTGGTCAGAGAGAGATTGCGTGGGTGACGCAAGTGTTCAATGGGCGACCGCGACCCTTCCTCCCTCCCCTCCCCACCCCGCCGCCGCACTTTGCACACTCTAAAGCCCCCCACCCGCTCTCACAGTCCATGGGATGTGAAGTGCAATAATCGCAGATCAGCTGTTCGGCAGAAAACGGGAACGGGGGAAAAAGGGCCCCCGAGGAAAGCGCGACTCAAGAACTCACCTGTTTAAGTGGCATATCATCACACGACAATCGCACGCGTCGTAGATTTAATTGGTAGAACGCTGCTCAATTCTCGCATTTAGCTTTTAGGTCCCCGCCGCTCGGGGAAATCGGTGGCAGATGATTCAGGTGGCGTCCTTTGCGTTTAAACAATTGCATGTTTGCATTACACACCGAGATTTATGTACTTTTCGGGAATGATGGAATTGTTTTCGATCCGATCCGATCCGCCGATATGGGATCCACACCGTACATGTATATTTGTGCAGCTGGGCTCACTCGCTAGTTTTTAACCTCTGCGACTTTGTTTTTGGGCATTTTCCACCGCTGCCACTTTTTTCTTTTCCTTTTTTTTTTAGTAGTAGCCTCACTAACACACACTCGCACACACTACACACACACACACAGTGACAACGTGCGGGGCGCGGGCAGGGCTCCGCTGCTGCTGGTTTGCTTATTCGGATACGGGATTTTCCTGCGTCACTTTTCAGGCGCTCTTCTTGCCACAAATCGCGCTTCCCCGCTGGCTGTACAATGTTCAGGGGCTAATTAATAGGGCATTCGAACTTATTGCGCCCTCACTGTTCTCCATTTCACGCACGGCAGCCCAATAATATTGCTTTTCACAGGCGCTCGAAAATTTTTCTCGCATTTGGGCAGCCAATTCGGGGCATAATTTCACATGGATCGCGTGCGCTGAAACACTCGGTGGACGCACTCGGATGTGGCGGAAGGTTCGCGGTTGATTTTCAGCCTATTGCTGTCGCTGGGGCGATGTGTTTTTCCTGTTTATTTTGTACAAAAAACTTCGAAATTCCACGAACAATTACAATAACAACCGCCATTTGCATTCAGTGGTAGCCATTTTTATTTTCCAGCCGGTGTTGCCAATCGGTCGCGTGTGTAAAAGCACTAAATTTGCCCGAATTCAATGTTTCCAGGGCTGCTTGATGACGGTGGTTGGTCAACACTAGTATTAATCGCGATATCTGGGAACGCTGAATTATGAGCGATCCATAGATATTCATGAGAGTTTTTTATGCTCAAATTAATTGTTTTGGCAAGTCGTGGGTAATTTAAATGGTGAGAATCACGATATCGCGATATCTGGCAGACCCAGAAGCGTTCGGACGCGGTTTAGTGTGACCAGTGGTTGAACCCGCCCTAATTCAAATATATCGATAATTTTGAGTGACGTATTATCGTTACTATATACTTGAAATATTCGCCAATAACGGGTTAGCAAATACAACAAAAATAAAAATAATCTAAAAATGGTGGTTTCGGAACGATTGATTTAAAATTTTTAAGAAAATCTCTATAAAATTGTTTTTTTTTTATTATAAATCACCAAAAGTGGCGACAATATCAAACTAGTTTCATCGAAACCATCGATACCAACAGAGGTGGAGAAACATCGATGACATCGATGCTGGCATCGACGTTTCTTTCGTGATAGTCCATCGATAGTTGTTCAGTTACGTCGTAAATCTTCACGTTTTGTTCACTTACGTCGTAAATCTTCACGCTTTTGTTCACTTACGTTGTAGATCGTTACGTGTTTAAATAAATAAATAAATAAATTAAATAAATCTAATTTATTGAGTTTAAATTCCATTACCATATTTTTTAAATTTAGGGGGAGGACAGGATTTTTTAGGGGGAAATAATGACTATTTGAGATTTTTTAGGAGGAAAGCAAAATTTTCATCTGGCAACACTGCAAGACGACTCATCCCTGGGAAACTGAATATTTTCTGCAAATGTGAGTACATAACTTTATCGTTTTAAACAATTTGCAAACATTTTCTGGAGCAATAAAAGTACTTAAGCCTTTTAGCTAAAGCCCCTAAAGATAGCTGAATAGTGCAGGCAGCTATCCAGCCCCTTAACCCTGCTCTGCTCCAAACCCTCTTGGAGCACCTTACGTAACTGCTGCATTACCCATATAATTTGTTCGATTTTTCCAACAGCAGCGACATGGCCAACACTCCAGCAACCTCCAGCAGCGCCGGACCCGTGCTCCGCGGCCTCCACAACGCCTCCATCAAGCGCAACCTGGCCATCTCCCTTGGTCTGACCGCCATCATTACCGTCGCCTTCAAGATTTTCGTCAACGATCCCAAGAAGGCCGCCTACGCCGACTTCTACTCGTAATTATTAATGTTTTATGAGCTAAAGATCTTTTATTGATTGATTTAATTGTTTGCCTTGCAGGAAGTACGATGCCAACAAGTCCTTCGAGCGCATGAAGGCTGCCGGCCGTTTCCAGTCCTGCTAGGAATCCCAACCAATATGTAGTCTAAGTCAAAAGATGTTGCTAGAGCAAGTGTTACGCTTCTGTATTGAAAACTAAATAGATTTCAGTCTACGTATGTGCACGAAGCTGTTTTAATTTTGGCTGTAAATCGCATACATTGCAGGAGAAGCCCTCAGAGAGGAAGTTTTAAGTGTGCAAGCAAGATTAGATGAGAATTCTGTGGCTTTGCTTAACTTCGAGTGACTAGGATTTGTTTAAAACATTAAATTTAAAGTGTCTTTTTCATAAATTATTCTGAAAAGAACCTCAGTTCAATGTTCCAGGGAAATATTTTTGTATTTACTGCGATTAAAGCATTTTTCTTCTTCAAAAATATCATTATTATGTGAAATTTGTAATATATAATATTTCTAAGAGCAAAAATTCGGTCCACTAAATTTAAATATACTATTTTAGATTTTTTAAAAAGGCAATTTGCCAAATCTAAATACTTTCCGTAAGAAAAGATCATCTTAATGCTCTAAATATTTATTACTACCGATAAATTTCCTTTACAAATCGATCATATGCCCAAATATTTCATTAAAATTCCCATTTAATGATTTATTATGTAAATGTAGACCTCTTTCGATATATTAATCTCTTGCCAAATATTTAGTATTGAAAAACCTAGACTTTCTAATTAAATTCTTTATTTTTTACTCGTATTTACAAACTTATAGAAATAATGCACATAACAAACACAAAACTGCGCCAAACATATTATCAATTGATAGACAATAGCTTGGTTGATAACACATCTAAAATCTAATGGCAAAGTCCTTGTAGTCCAGTCGGCTGAGGTTGCCTTGGTTCCGGAGTTCGCAGCGCTCGATTTGGCAGCCAGGCGAGCCTTCGCTGGACAGCCAGGTGATCCTGTGGGAGTTATATATCAAAGATATTACTCGGGAATCGTTGCTTAATAATTGGTGTACCCACATTTTGTCCACCTCCTCCTTGGGTCCCTGCATTTTGCCGACGACGGTGCCCTGCTTGCTATTCTTTACCCACCCCGTGATGCCCGCCTTGGTGCAGCGATCCCGGGTGTCTTTGGTGAGATTCAGGCCTGCCGGTTCAGAGATATATGATGCTCATATTATTCTATATAGTCTACAGACAGTGGAATGAGGCGTGAAACAAAGCCAAGGACACGTAGGGGCCCCACAGTAACTAGCTAGCTACTGTGGGTTTATTTTTAGCCCAAGTGCACTTGTTGCTTTGGGCTATAACCTCAAGATCCCTGATCCTGAACCTTTTAACCAAACATTTCACACCTTGCACGTGTCCGTAGACCTCGAACTCTAGGGTCACCAGCAGCCGGATGTCAGGAATGCCCATGGCGATTACCAAATGTGCACTTTTGGTTATGTAAAGTTCACACGGACTTTATGGCTTTCTTTAGCTTAGTTCTTTATCACTTTTATATATATGTAAGCCAATAAGAATATAGTTTTATTTAACAAGCACACACTGGAGTTCTTTTAAAAATTTAAGAACAATTTTTCAATACTACGCGGGTCGAAAAATTCGGGGCGCTCGCGATTTGGATATTCAGCAAACCGTCGCAAAACTCAAACTAAAATGCCAAGTTCCTACAAATTAGCGCTTCGCTAGCATATCAATTGCTTTCTATTTTGCGTTTTCGATTTGTATTTGCGTATTTATTTTAGCCGTCCGATGCATTCTGCCTCTTTCTATTAGTTGTTGCTACTGTTTCTCTCGTTGTTGTTATTTTTTTTCAAATAAAAATAAAGAAAGAAAGGCATGAACGAGATACGAATCTTTTGGGTTGATAAGTATCTCATTTGTGGATGCACTATAGAGAATATTAAAATAAGTTGGGTTTAAATATGTTTTAAATAAATATTATTAAATCTTGGGGAACCTCTGTTGGTAAGTATAAATTTATATAAATAAATTCTACTCAATAAATCCTAATAATATATTCATTGTAAAAAAGCTGAAACGAATAAGTAAATGCTTAACTTTAACCCTAAGTAATATCCGAAAAATATCCAAATAAAATCCTAGGTTTAGCTTACTTTATAAACTTAATATACCCTTTTAAAGACCACTTTCTATACTATTATTTATTTCTTTCCCAAGTGCGCTGTCTCCTGCCAGACATGCCCTACAGGTGGCTTTTATCTTTGTACTATTTAGAAATATTTTCGAATAAAAATGGCACGTTTTGGGCTCTGAATATTGCTCAATTTAGCAACAAATTTGGCATTTTCTTTGCCTCTAGAAAATGTACTGACCCAGAACAATGCAGAGACTTTGTTTCTGCCCCCTTGATTTCGCTTTCTATATAAAAATCACCTTTTTTGCGATGCCAGGAATGACAAGTTCACAGCAGGCGCTATTCGTTGGGCCGTGAGACTTTTATAAGGCGAGACGACACAAGTATTATCTGATTTGCATTTTTGCATTCGATGAAAGGGAAATTTAATTTTTCAATGCAAAAATGTCTGTCCCTGACTAGGTATTTATCCTCAGAATCTCAGATGAGATGGATCAAAATAGACAAGGCGGAAAAACAGAAGATAGAAATAGGAAGAGGTTACACTATTTCCATCCTTTAAATAATAATAATCCAGAAGGAAAATCGGTTCTATAGTATTTACAAACATTTATTTATTTATTTCTTGTGATATATGAAAATATCAATGTACAATGTTTATACTCGTATCGTTCATTACTTAGCTACTGTGAGTGGGGTGAGTGTGCCTTCGTCACCAGGTTTAAAATTTCATACGTAAAAACCCGCTGCGGAAAATGCAAATATAATTCTTAAGGCCTAGGATCGTTCTGTACAGGTCTAGGTAGGGATTGGGGTAATAACTAAACATCTGACTCTTAAGTAAGCTCGGTAAGATTAGGCTTAGGCGATTAGAACTAGGTTAACAGCTAGACATAGAAACGATTTATAGGGTAGAAGACATGATCCCTAAACGATCTGCACGGCGGAATGTGGCCTCTCGATGAGGCTGCTCTGCGCCTCCTTGTCCTTCTCCGCATTCCGGCCCAGCGAGGCGTGCTCCGGCTTCAGATAGTAGTGCGGCGGCGGCGACAGAGGCGGAGACTTTGCGCCATCTGTTGGATGGGCAGTCTTCTTCCGGCGTTCGCGGAGGAAGTGCAGTCGCACGTAGTTAATGGGTATGTCCACACTCTCGGCGCCCACACCTTCACCGTCAATAAATACACCGCGCACCAGAATGGAGTTGGAGCACTTGATGGCCGCCAGCAGCAGGAAGGGAATGAGGTGTGTCAGCCAGAAGCTCAGGAGCTTGTTTTCTGTGGGAATAAGAAGGAAAAAGCATTGAAGTATGGGTAAGGTTTAAGAATTTTGTACGAAAAATATTAAAAAAAATATAAACTGTGCCCAAAAGTAGGCCAATGAAAATTATTTAAGATAAATAAAATTTTCTTAGCATACTTTTAGACACATTTTAAATTGATTTAAAGTCTTAAGCCATTTTTTTTTTACCAAAAATATTCAAAATAACATAAATTGTACCCAAAACTATGCAATTAAAAATTGTGTAAGGTCTAAAATATTTCTTACCATACTTTTATACACATTTTAAATGGATTTGAGATCTCTAGCAATTTCTGTTACATTTTTAATAATCTTTATAACTCTTCCAGCCCTTACCTGGATACAAATACACATCGAGCAGATTCCAAATGCCACGCCAGGCATTCACCGCCCCAAAGAATGTCATCAGATAGTAAATGTCGCAAATGATCAGCTTGAAAATCCCACTAATCCTACGGCACACGTACCGCATCAAGGGATGAATCAGGAAGGTGACAAACACTGTCAGATAGCCAATCAGCTGTAAGATTGGGTAAATTATAGATAGTCCTTTAGGAGATAATAAGTCAAGGCCTACCAGCGAACCCCAAGCGGACTTGGCCTTGTCCCGGGGAAACAGGAGCAGGTCAAAGATGCCCCAGACACCGCGCCAGGCGATGACCACCAAACTGCCAATGACAAAGACCGAGAAGAGGGTGTCCAACACATACAAACCAGGTTGATGAAAACCCTAGATAAATATTCCAGCATTAAATCTAGAAAATAACCAGATCCCTAGGTGAGACTCACGGGTATCTTGAACATGGTGTCCACCTCGAAGTAATCGCTCTTGTGGTCCATGGTCACGGTATAGGGGGCTGCACCCAAATTCCTCAGCGTCCTCGTGGCCACCAGGAATATGAGGGCAATTGTAGTGACCACGCAGACTATGATCAGCGAGTCGACGCTGGTCAGCCAGTCGCAGAGCAGCCAGGCGCCGCGCCACATATTCACGCAGACAATGCCAAAGATGGCCGTATATATCCGCGACACTGTATAGTAAGTGAGCCGCCTCCTGTCCGGATGCACATGCTCCTTGAAGAAGTTCTGCGTGACGGTGAACACAAAGTGCCCCAGGCCGCCGATCAGGAAGCTGGCCATCGCAGACAGAGGCAGGCTGTTGGGAAAGAGGTACACGCCCATCAGCTCCCAGGTGCCGCGCCAGTAGGCGATCACGCAGGGCGCCACCACCAGGCAGGATAACATCATGTCCAGGAGCTCGAGCAGGAGTTCGTGGAGGTTCCTGCGCGGCGTCTCCGCCTCCAGGCGCTTTTCGCACGCCGGCGAGTGTGTGTGATGGGGCAGGTGGTGTGTGGGGTGTGTGGGATGTCCAGCAGGATGTGCTGGATGTCCGGAATGCAGGTGATGATGCTGCTGCTGCAGGAGCTGCTGATCCGTTGCCAGCGCTGTCGGGCCATGGCAATGAGATTTTTGCCCCTGCCTACCACCACTCACAATGATCGGCGTGGGCCCCACCGGCGTGCCCTTGTCCGTGGCCAACATGTCTGTCTGTTTGTCTGGGTTTAAGTTTGATCTTGGGAATCTGTGGGATCTGTGGGTTCCGCTTAATTTTTCGCCTAATTACTGGCAATTGGCACTACGGATATTTCGGCTGGGACGACCGCTCCTGCTCACTGCTCGGCGGTGGCTTTGGAACTGGCGGCTGCTGTCAGGTAGCTGGATGCATTCCGTAACCGGAGAGAGAGCACATACACGGGTCCTCTCCGGAACCGTCACCGCTGCTGCATCGCCGCTGCGGTGATAATAATCTGGCGCTGATAATTAAACCGTCTATCTGGGGTCTTCTCCTCCTCGCCTCGCCAGTTGCATAATCCGCATCCACTGTCACAAGTACATCCACATCCAAGTCCACGCCATTTGCCGTCTGGAAGGGGGGGAGTCTATATAAAATGCAAAGAACAATCATTACTAAGCCCGGCTCCTTATCACTTTTTTGCACTGACTTCAATTCCGGTTATCAAACTTTGCTCTGCGAAGCAAGACAACAACGACGACGGCGAGACTCAACAAAAAAGTCCTAATAAGTGTGTTTTATATTTTATTCTCTATAGTTTATAGTTTGTGGACCTGGCATCTGCCCGGGTAACAGGCTTATCTCTGACTCTGGCTGACTAACCGACTCTTTCCAGTGAGATCTGGACCTTGGAGACTGTACTTGCTTATTTAGTATTAATATTAAGGCAGGTTTACTACAAACACTTAACTGACAGATTGTCTAACACTAGGCATACATACATATATTGCTAATTAATTTAATCTATTTTACTTAATCTATTTATTTTATAAATCTGGCTTCTACATGTGCGAAATTGATAGTGGTTTTATGGGAAGTCCGGAATAATGAGGCTGTGACTTGGTTAATCAGTTATCAAGCAGATGGGATCCAGGGATTGAAGAAGTATTAAGGAAATATGAACTATTTATATTATATATAGTTTTATATTGGTAATCAAATCTGATTCTGATGGGGAATATTTATATATAAATTATATACAATATTTAAATGTAATTTAAAAGTACATTATTAAAGTTAAAAGCTCTAAATGTCTTTACTTTTTCAAGGAAGGTTCGACATTATAAAGATTTTCTTTCACTTAAAAGTAAAAGTAAATCTATCTATGCAACGGTGTTATAAAATTCCCTAAAAGCTGTCTAAAAGTATGCAATAATACATATATATACATATATTATGAAGAACCAATTTCACTGTAAATTGTGCTTTATAGCAAACATTTGGACACCTTTTTAAGAGATTTCAAAACTCTATTGACGCTGTAGTACTCTCTTTTGCTTCTACATTTACCATTTTATTCATTAATTAAAGCCCGAAATGGTGAATGGTAAAAAAGATAACTCTCCTCGTGATTTAAGAAAGATAATTTTATCTTAATGTGTGACACTTCTACGAATAAATACACAAAAACATTTAACATGGCTTTTTTTTCCGTAATTGACTAAAAATTATATAAACCTTATGCTATCTATAATATAACTTATATGCTAGTTATATAATTTTAAGCCCACCTAAGTAAGATATAAAGGTTTCAAGCTTTTTTATTTGAAGAAGACCCTAAAATTCTGAGAAATTTCCCCCATGTGACTCATTAAAGTACTCCCCGCAAGCAAATATTTAGGCATTCAAGCAATCTTAACAATGCCAGGCCTGGGAATCCTTTATTGTCTCCGAATTAGAGGGTATAAAAGATGAAGAAGAAATTAAAGCATATTCCCATGGCCAGATGTCCCACATTTTTATGGAAGAGATCACCTGAGAGAGTGAGAGAGCGAGAGCCGGAGCTCTTTTACTGATATCTCAACGTCAACGTGACAATTGTGCGTTGAGTGGCCCACTCTCCACTTAAGTCCCCTTCGGGCTTATCTCAAGTGACTTAATAGATCCAATTGAGGAGCCCACAGGCACAAGTCCAGGAGCAGCTTTGATTAAACGCAAAAAAGTGCCACCGACCACCGGCGAAACAAAAAGCGAAAGTGATCACGAAAGTGCCGGAGTCTTGAACTTGCGCCACTTGAACTTGTCACTTAAGCGGCTCCCAGGTCAGGGGCATACTCGTGTCCAAGTGGGAGGAAGGGATTCCGGATTCGGCTATGGATTTGGATATGGATTGGGATTCAAGGGAGAGTCTCACACACAACAAGGGGAAGAGGCAATGCTGAGTGTTTCGCTTTCATTTAAAAATAGTCTTTACTCTTAATAGATTTATTCGGGGGTTTTAATTAAATTTAATTGCTTTAAGTTAATTGATTCTTTTAAAAGGTAACGTAGCAATTTTAAAGAATGAATCTGCGAACTGTGAGGCTCTTCATTCTGCTCTGTTTCTAATTTTAAAAGCTGGAATAATGAATTCAGCAACGCTTCCATTTATACATTATTTCGTACTTTTTTCAATTATGGACTGGCGGTGTCTAATTAGTCGCAGTGACTCGGCGCCCCCTTGGAATTAGTGCAGGATGTTTGTGATTTTCGCGATTTTTCGCTTGCTGTCTGCGGCGGCAACGCGGCGTATGCGCGATAATTAAACACACAGAACTTGCGCAAGGTCCAAGAGCGGGAAAGGGAACGGGAATGGGAACGGACTTTTTGTCGGTGCCACTGAGATTGCTGTTTGGGTCAAGCTCATTCACATTTAAATCCAAAAGCCGAGTGCTGGATTTGCTGGATTCGCTGGCTAAATGGACAGCCCGCTGGGCGCAGCAAGACTTCCTCGTTTTGGGGGATGTCAGCAGATGAGGAGGCAGCGATCTAAATTGAGATCAGAGGCGGACAGAGGCGGCGGGGCCAAGCGGGATCCCTACTGAATTCAAGTTCAAACTCCCCAAGTGGGCCAAGTGACGTTCCAATGCTGCTGCTGGATGCAAAAAAATGCAAATGCACATGCACATTGTACTCCAATTATGTCGGCTAATTGACAAAGAACGGGTGACAACAATTCAAATGCCAAATTGGACACTGTGCGACTCTCTCAGCTCTCAGTTCTCAATTTTCGCAAGGTTCTTGGCGAGTCCCCGCGAGTTACGACTTCTGGGGCTGTCAGCTAATTAGGTTTGCCAACACAATAGTCGCTCGCCCGCGGACTATATCTCTGAACAAAGATAGATAGCTGGCTGGATAAGGCCAAACATAAAATTCCCTCTCTCTCCGCTTTATATTCGTTTATGATCGGCTTGTGATTGCTAATTTGCCTTTGACTGATTCGAAAGCGTTTCCACGCGCGATAATCGCAAGTGTGTACATCTCTTTACAGCTCGTCTTTTGTTCAATATTTACTCGTGTCATTATCAGGCTTTAAGTGCTCGTTTTATTTTTTTTTCGCAGTCATTGTCAAGTTGAATAATCGCGAGATCTAATTTATAAATACTTGAGAAATGGACAAACCTTTTTGCTATTGATCTTCTAGCGCCTATTTGATTGTAACACTTAGGATCTGAATGGGAAGTTCCCAGAGCCTCTTCAAACTGTGGTAAATGGGAAGTTAGAGTAAAATAAAATGAAGTTAAAGCTTTAGGAAAGTAGTAAAAATAATATAAGTAACTTATATTATTAGTTAGAAAACTTAGAAATTATTTAAGCAATTTTTTAAGGGCTTTTTAATCAAATAAAAATGTAAATGTGACAAGCTATCCCTTAAAACCGATATAAATCTTGAAATCATAATTTATTATTATTAATAAAGTAAAGCAATAAATGAAAATTAAATTTGTTCATATTAAATTAACATTTAAATGGATATTCAGGTCAGAATCATATTACTCTTAAGAGTCTCATAAATATTTAGAAATAGGCAACACTGCGTATGAGTAATACATATTTTAAATAAAACGTATAAAGCCTGCTAATGCAACTATTCGTTTTTCTTAAATTCTTTACTTTCATTATTCACCAAAAACAAGTATACCTTTATACTTTACTAAGACAGAAATACCTACAAAGGTTCTAATTTAATTTTAATCATTTCCTTAGCACAATCTCCTCTTCATTTCCAATAATAAACAAAATAATTTAACTGGCAATAAAATCAAATTAAATACTCTCGTATTTTCCCAGCTATCGCGCCACATTTCCCAATTGCTTCGATTAGATAGAGGCGCCGCCAAATCGAATAATCGTTATTTATGCCTTATCAGTTATCGATTTACAAAAATATATTACAAAATCCTATTTCGAGTGAGCGGAAAATGCGTGCAGGCCCAGAGATAAACACAACAAACACACACACACACCAAGCCTGCACACTCGCGAGTATGGCGCAGACACACACGATGGACTGTAATAAATTTATGCAAAAACAAAAACATGGGATTACCGTTTAAAATTAGCAGAGCTCACTGCCGCCGTTACTCTTTTTGTTTGTTTGTTGTATTTTATTTATTATTATTATTTCTGCTGCTGGGTGCGTGCGTTGCGAGCTTTTTGGTTGTTTTATTCTTTTACTTTTACAACAAACGCACTATGTGACACAAGCACACCGGAAATGATCTTGCGGCCTATCGAATTGCTTCGATTACAATTGGCTTTCGATTTTTTTGATTTTGATTTTCGATTTTTCGACTCGCTGTCGATTTCGTTCGATTGGCTTCGATGGCGCGACCGTTAGACGTAGTCGGCCGTGGATGTTTGGTGCCCGAATGCGCCTACGCGACTTCTGGCGCTATATATATATGCCTATACTCGTAGGAATTGGCTAAGCTCGGCTATACACACACACACACACACTTGCTCACGGAGGGGCGCACAATCTAGTTTATTTGCACGGTTGTTTGAACTCGGCAGACCGACGAACTGCCCGCCGCTGTATTCTGTTCTGATCACTCGCCAGTCGTCAGTCGCCGGTGGCCGCAGAATCTGAACTGGAAGCCCGGGGAACCGAGCTAAATCTGCGCTGGATTTGGGTCTCCGGTTGGGACTGATGAGCGAAAAGCCCCGCGAAATAAATCGTGGCAGCTTTGGTTCCTCACATCCCGTTGAGTCGAGTCTGAGGCCGAGCTTGAGCTTAGCAGAAAATCCCGCTCAACACCGATAGCGGTTACTTTTATTTCCAGATTTTCTTATATTGCTTAGGAAAATCTTTTTGGATTCTCCGTAATTTTCCAGAAGTTGTGAAACGTTGAAGCATATTTTCTATTAATACGCGTGCTGGGAAATATTATTTTGAAATTGTTAACCAAGAGCTTTCCTTCAGCGATATTTCGATACAAGCTTTTCTTTACAAGGTGGCAGCTCCTTTATTCTTCCTATAACTACAGTGTATATTAAAAAATATAATCCAGGCAACACCAACATTTTAAAGATGATATAAAGCTAAAAAATGCATTTAAAAGTTAATTAAAAATCCACAAGGGCCATAACATTTTGATTCCGTTCTAAATAGGCTTGAATTAATAATAACCGGCAGGTGTACCTTAATCAGATATGAATTCAATTTAAAGTGATACGTTAGATTGCAAAACCATCAACAAACTTATAAATGCAATATATTAAAGCTTAATACGTCACAAAAAATCATTATTCAGTGTGAGAATTAGTTCAGAGTCTGGAAAATTTCAATTTGCGCATCAATATCATCGAAATCTCACGAAAAACTCTGTAAATCAGCATCATTCCACATTAATTTCTGATTAATTTATAATTGCTTTCGGCGGGCGTCGCGTAACCAAGTCGAATGCGAACTTAAATTTTGAAATAATTTCGCATTTAATAAACTCATAAAAAACGTTGCAAGTGCAAGTCTATAAATATTCAATTACGCCTGGGAACTGGAAAGCTGATCAGGCTTACTCTAAATCATGGAGAGTTGATACTTTCCCTTTGAATCGTCGTACTCTTAATTTATTCAAGAATAATTTTAGATAAGAAAATTAAATATTAAGATTGTGCCAAGAAATTAATTCAATTAGCTACTGTTTGACAGTTGGAAGATTTACAATCCGATTCATCTAACTTTTTCCCATTCATTCTGCACTTTTATTTACTTAACCTCTCTGACTTTGACTTCCGATTAGATTTCCACGGATGTTTATGGGGTCTATCGTGATTTTCTTTGTCTGATTATCAGATCACGCGTGGCAGATACTCAATGAGAGCTGGTGGGACTTTCCCTTTGGCCAATTGGCAAAAATGCTAATACTTATTTATGGATCAACCTTGAAATCACAATTGATAGAGATTATTTTGCCCAAATAGACTGAAGTGGCTGTCTGGGTCTATATCTCCTCATCATTTTATCAGTTGGAAAAGTCCAAATGACTAGGAAAATCAGAATCATTGTCATGAGTTTTTGGGCACATGACAATTTCATCATAAATGTAATATTTAAATTTATTATTAGTATTATTAGTATACAACCGTATTAATGAATAATTGATTAATTTTATTGGGCTTATGAATACCAAACTTTTATGACTATTCTTGAATACGAAGCACTCAATTATTATTTACATTTATGGCAATATTCATTAAATATTCTATAGAGTGGATTACTGAAGATTAAGAGGTATTTACACAGAGGAAGTTATATATACAATTAAGTCGCAGCAAAACGTAGTAATTTAGTAAACAAAAATACATACAACTTGGCACGTGTCTTAGAAAAACAATCACTAATAAATATAATCTTTTGATTGGTCAAAGAAATTGCCTAATTGCAGGTTTATCTTACCAATTTCCAGATAGCCACTATCAAAATGGGAATTTAATTGTGAAAACCTTAGGAGCCCGCTGATACGTGTTTAAAGCCGGTCACTATATTACTAACCTACCACAAAACTCAACTAGATCCAACTAGAGATTTCTTTCGCAGAAATTCGGTTTTGTTTTTTATTTTTTTGCTACATCGCCGAGATATTCCAATGTCAACAGAGCCAGGTCAGTCCTATGCTAATGACCAGAGACTAAAGATCACCGAAAAATCACCGTCAATGGATTATTTATTAATTTTATTAATTGGCCCAAGCTGTGCGCTGCCCTGCTGTATTAAATATTTACATACGTCTCTCTCTTAAATACGTCTCCGTTTCGAACTGGTGTTGATCACAAACTGAACTGATTCGTTGCCAAATATTTGGAGCTCTCGTCAGGCGTCCGAATAGGCGTCGCAGCCTTATCGCCGCCTGAAACTGAAACTGATAACAACGATCCGAAAGGAAGGTATAAATATGAGTCCCCTTAAGTTGTTTGACTAGCCTAGTCCACTTCGCCAGCTCAATGATTAGAAATTAATGTAAATTTCGCCCAAAAACGGGCTTTTCTTGTGTATTTTTCCGCCATAATCGCAGAATCGCTCCGGTTCCCGTTCTCATTTAAAGTGTCTGAAGTCTGAAAACTCAGCTATCGGTGGGCATTGCGAAAACACAGACATAAAGGCCAATCAGGCGGCGTTGCCGGGTCGTAAAGATCGAACAATGACTGCCCATCGGTTCTACGATGCTACGACGCTACGATGCTTTTGAGTGTCGATCGCCTTTCCGAAGGGGTTCGCCTTTTCGCGCGTTTTTAAACGCGCGCAAGATTGGAGAGAGCGTCGCTAGCGGTTTGTACGCGTATTTTACCGCCAGGCAATTTATTTTCGTATAATTAATTATACTGCGTGAAATTAACAGCTATATTTTGTAGTATTTTTATTTATAAATCTAAAAATAATTTTAATAATTATTTATAATAAATATTTCGGAATAAAATTAATTTTATAATTTATTTTAGTGTCAAAAATATATATTTGTTTATCGAAGAATGTATAAATCCATGTTTCGAAATATTAATACATGGATAATATTGCCTAATATCCATAAAGAATAGAAACGATACACATACATATTTATGTACACATAACATTAATTATAATTATTATTATTTAGGTATTTATTATCAAAACAATAAACATTTTATGCGCCATTTCTTTCTGTTATCTTTGCAGAATAAAGCCTCATAAATGAAGTAATTATACCTATTTTCTGTTGTTGATACTTGGAACTGTTTTTACGCTTAAATAATTTTATATTTGTACATTTTTAATGAAATGTGGGTTAAATATATTTTCCTAAAGTAAAGCCGTTGACCACATATTTTAATCTGAATTTGTTTACAAATAATCAAGAAAGCAACAGAAGCCTCTATTAAATCTAGCAAATATTAGGCATTTCATTAATCGTTAAATTGTAAAATGCACAACATTATAATCTTTTTGGGTTAAATTAATAAAAGCGAAAAGCATTCAAGAGGTAAACACAATGAGTGTTTATACAATATTAGACACAAAAGGGCGCAATAATAATAACATTTAAACAAACATCAAAAAATCCCCAAAGGTAAGCCACATAATAATTAAGTAAAGGCCACTAAGTATGCAATATAAATATAAAAAAGGTGAAAGAGGAGCAAAATATGTAATTATAATTATATATTAAAAATAATATAAATATAATAAGATGGTAACGTTTTTCACCTCATAAAGTACTTGGTTATATTCAGACATTTTATCAGAATCAATAACCGAGTACATGCTGTAATACATCTATCGATTATTCAGAAGATTCTTTTCTTATCCCAATCGATTTTCTTATCAATTATCAAAAAACAACCCCATTCAATATAAAATCTTAATTTATTATTTAATTTCTAAGGGCTACAATTAATATGCATAATCTCTAAGCTCTGGCGGTCTTGCGTTCCTGGCCCTGCTTCGCCTTGAAAGCCTCCACGAGCTTAAACTTCTGGATCTTGCCGGAGGTGGTCTTGGGGAATGCATCGATGGTGATGACATACCTAGGAACCTTAAAGTGGGCCAGCTTGCCCTTGCTGTACGCCTTTACGGTCTCCGCAGTAAAGGAAGAGGGATCAACACCTTCATCTAGACGGACGAAGGCGCACACCTCCTCGCCCAGTCGCTCGTCGGGAACGCCAATCACCTGGAAGAAAGCGGAGATATTTTAGATTTTTCTAGATTTATATTCTCTAAAGAAACTACTCACATGAGCCTCGATAACCTGCGGGTGAGCGTTTAAAAAGTCTTCAATCTCTTTGGGAAAGATGTTCTCGCCGCCGCGGATGAGCATCTCCTTGAGGCGTCCCACAATCCTTCCGTAGCCGTTGGCCTCCAGGATGAACTGGTCGCCGGTGCGAAGCCATCGGTCCCGGCCAATGGTTTCCCTCGTCTTCTCCTCGTCGCCGTGGTAGCCCAGCATGGTGGTGTAACCACGAACACACAGCTCTCCAGGCTGGCCAAAGGGCACACACCGGCCCTCGGCATCCACCACCTTGGCCTCGACGTGATCCTGCAGGTGACCCACCGAGTTCAGCACGATCTCGTCGCTGTCACCGGGCAGGGATTGGAAAATGACGGCCGTGGTCTCCGTCAAACCGTAGACACTGTGGACTGTCTCCACGTTGAGGATCGAGCGCACATCCTTGATGAGTTGCGGCGACACAATGGCTCCGCCCGTGATGGCCTTCTTGACCTTGCCCAGAGGGACCTGCAGCTTTCGCTGGGTGTTGACCAGATCCACGTACATCGTGGGTGTTCCATGGATCACAGAGCACTTTTCCTTGACGATCGCTTGCAGCGAGTCCTTGGGACTAAAGCCAGCGGCCGGAAGGACCATGGTAGCGCCCTTGGTCAGCGCAGCCATGATGGTGATGACGACGCCAAAGGCATGGAACATGGGCACCTGGACACAGATCCTCTCGCCCGCCAGCTCGTTCCTATTGCCCACATGGATGCCGTTGTTCACAAAGCTTTGATGGGAGAGGGTCGCCGCCTTGGGATTGCCAGTGGTGCCCGACGTGAACTGAATATTGCAGGCGGATTCCGGCAGGATGTCCTTCTGGCTCTTGGCCACCTCCTCGCGCTCCGACTTGCTGGCCAAGTCAAGGAAGTCGTCGAAGCGGAAGGCTCCCTTCAACCCATCGTTGCTGTCAATGATCACGGACTGCAGGTGAGGGAACTTCTCACTGCGAATCCTGCCCGACTCCGCATCCGCAATCTCCGGACAGATGCTCCGCAGGATCTCGTAATAGTTCTGTGTCTTGAACGTCTCAGGGGCTATGATGGCCTTCACATTGACCTTGTTCAGGCAGTAGGCCACCTCGGGTCCCTGGAAGGCCGGGTTGATGCCCACCGAGGTGAGGCCCGCTCGGGCGGCTCCCATCATGCCCAGGTACCAGTGCATGTAGTTGGGCGCCCACAGACCCACGGCATCGCCCCGCTGCAGGCCCACCTTGCGGAAGCCCGCCGCCAAGGCATCCGCCTCCTGGAGCAGGCTCCGGAAGGTGTACCGCTTGCCCTCGTGGCAGGAGACAATGGCCTCGGTATCGCCGAACTCAGAGGCTGATAGCTCCAACTGGTTGCCAATGGTACGGTAGACCAGGGGTTCCTTGCCCACCTTATGTCGGTGGCTAATCAGGATGGGGAGGGAGGTTGAGATACTGGAGGCAAAGTTAGAGATAAAAGCGATTAAAACTGAATTTTGAAATAATTTATTATCGATTTAATTCAAAGCTTATTTTAATTGATCATTATTGGTATAAGGGTATAATGACTGTCTTCATGCTGTTGGTTTAGCCTAAGCTGAGTTTTGAATATTCAAAGCTTTGCTAAAATTTAATTAGTCTGCAAGCAAACAAGCTTAAGGTGATTAGTCTGTAGCGAGGATTGATAAAAGAAAGACGTGTTTTAAGAGTCATTTCGTGTGTGCTATTGTTAACCCTTAAACAACTCTTAGGAGTATTTAATGAAGAATTAAAAGTGACTGAGAATCGAACTAAAAAAGAAGTGATACAAATTCGAGTAGTTTTCAGTTCTTTGACCTTTTATAAACTCTTAAAAAATTAATTAAAGTTAATAATGCCTTCTCATAACAGTCCCAGTAAATCGTGGGTAATGCTTTTCCTTAGGTTTTATATTTAGGTTTCTTATTTATTTTTAAATTTTTTAACTTTAAAGTATTATTAAAAGACCTCATTAGTGTTTGATTAGAGTCTGACCTTGAGTCTAATCAAAAAAGTATCTTGGAACCACCAAAAACAAGTCGGCAAAAATCACACACAAAAAAATCATTTAAATTCATTTAAGTGGCATAGGTTGATTGATGTTAGTAACAGGTTTCAATTACGATTGCTTGGAAGGGGTTTCCTTACAATTAAGGATGATTGCTATCTAAATTATTCAATTCAATTGACATTTTAATTAGCATACAAATAATAAATATGTTTATTATATTATTTACTCAATATTTTTACTTGAAATATTTATTCTTGTTAAATAAACCAAGTACTACAAATTATTTTTTCCACAAACTGTCTACGTGTCAAAACCCCAAAAAAGTATCCAATGAGGTTCGCTCTCCTGCTAGTTGGGTTCATATTTTCGCTAAGTGTGAAAGCTTTTGTTGAAAGCAAAAGCTTAACAAATAAAATAAAATCGTGTGCTTATATATATGTTATCACTTGATTTATATTGGCCAGCGACAGATTGTGCTTCCGATTTGTAAGCGTGCCTCAATACCTGTCAAAGGGGTGGGGTGTTAGGGGCGCGTGCCGTAGTGTTTATAAAATAGAAGTATGTATATTATACATATATAATTAGTGGCGAGTATTTACCGGTTATTACAGCATTACATCTTGTTTTATTTAAACATTACTCTAAAATTAAAATATGTATGTAACAACTTGTAAAAGGTAAGCATTAATTATCTGTGTTGACGGCTGTTGAGTTAGCACTTGACTTTGCTGGCTGCCATAAATTATCAAGCGAGTGGAAAGTTCTGAAAGCGTTTTTGCTTATCATTATGAAATTCATCCAAATTAATACACGATAATTAATAAAGAATAAATAAAGACACTTGGCTAAAAGCTGCCACGCCCCCTTAAGTCGGGTGTTCAACTTAAAGTGTCTTAAATAGATTTAGTACTCTATACAAATCAAACCAAGACTGGGGCAACTGTACCATCTTTTAGCTGGAATCTAAAATGTTACGCAATACACCGCCCAGAATTCAGGGGGGATAAGGGGGGGACTTAATAGCTCTCACCCTAAATCAAAAAAACTGCGCAATTAGATGGTGGAATATTTCCCCCCTTTACCTTTATGCAAATAATAGATAAAAACCACAAATGACCTTGAGGGTGGGTCCCTAAAGATAGAGATCCTTGAGGGTCCTGCTTACCTGCGCATGGATTTGAGGGCACATCGCTGCCTTAGCACTTGTTGGGAGAGGATCTGCAGCTTCCTGTTCATCTTGCCGAATATATATCACAGTTTTTCGCTCTCTAAGTTCGTTTTTTGTAGATATTAAATTTTCATAATATGCCCCGTATGCACTTGCACAAGTTCTTAATTAATTTCTTGTTAATGTTTCCCAGGAACGTCCGCAGTCCGCCAAGTTCTAATACAAACTGAGCAGAGGCGATTTTTTTTATTCGCCGTTTGTGCTCTGCCTTTTCCGCTGCCGGCTTCTCTGCTTTTGCTGCTGTCTTTGTTTTCTTTTTTTTTCTAACGGCCAGACACGATCTTTGTCAGCGTTTGTTTTGCTTTGTGTTTTAACACTTTTATTTTGTTTGCCTTTTCCTCTTTGCCTTTTGCCTCTATCTCTGCCTTTGCATTCCGCCAGCACGTGTGAGCTGTTGGCATTGTATTTGTGTTTATATTTTATTTGTTGCTCTATTAAGTTTGCCCGTCTGGTTTACATTCTCTGGCAGAGCAGCTTTTTGAGGGTGTCAGGGGCTTAGGTAAAAGGGGATTGCTTTAGAATATAAATTATTATAATTTTAAAAATAAATGCCACTTGGTAACCAAATATCAAAAAATTATTTAATTCGTTTCACGTAATACTTTTTTGACTGTATAAATTTCACGTAATACTTTTATCACTGTATACATTTAATGCCTAAACTCTTTCAATAACTCAAATTTATCTTCTTAAATTTGAAAATTGTTCTACAGTAGCTATGTTTTCTGTCATAACTAAATTATTATTTCCATTAGGGGTTATTTTCAGCGCCTAAAAATATAAGTATTATATATAAAGTTCTTAGAATTTTTTCTTATTGAAACCCCTTTTAAAATTATTTCTGCCTATGCCTCTGTCGATGTTTGAAGCTTTTTTTCAGTGTGGCGTGATGCGCAGCTTTATGATCTCGCAGGGCAAGGTGCTCTCCCCATTATGCTTTGCTTAGCTGTGAGAGAGAGATCTTTAAATCAAACATACAGCGAAAATACATTAATAATAATAAAGTAATGTTAGTAACTTTCCTGGGCATTTGACAGCTGTGTAATTTGTTGACTATAGGATAGTGTGGGAATCATTGATAAGGTATAAGTACCCCACTGATAGTCAGTTTCGATTACTTGCTCTCTGGTGAATCCAACTCAAGTGTTTATTGATTGTTTTGTTTATAAAGCAGCAAGGACAGTAGGAGAGGGTCATCGAAATGATATTAAATAGGGAAAATATAAACAAGAAATGCTTATAGTTTAGCCTTATATATAAAAAAATACTGTCGTATTTTTTGAATAAAGTAACTTGATAAAGTTTTATCTTTTTACAGTGCCTGAGTGCAGGGATAAGAGGTTTTATGATTACGTCGTTTCTGTGCTAGTCAAGTTGATCGTTATCAACAATTTTTTTTTTAATGTTTTCTTTGTCAACTTAACTGATTAGAGAGCAATCCCCCTTCGATAAGGAAAGCTTATACAGCGCGAGCTTGAATCATTGACTCCGCCGGCATCCCTGATAAGTTGGCAGACATAATTGGCATCGCTCGGAAACTTACTTGGTCTTATCAATATTTTGTAGGGTTTCTTATCAAACCCCCCAAAAAGCTAGACGCTGCTAATGCTGAATCGCGTTTATTTAGTTGGCCTTGAGGGTTAATCAAGAAGAAGCAGTAACGAGGCACGCTTCAGCAAAATTCAAATCATAATAGAAAACAGGTGTGGTCTCCACAGACCTTGATAAGCAATTTATTAGATTTTCGAGCTTTGAAGTGAAATTATTGCCATTTCCCAGAAGTGTACAAGTGCTTGAACAGCTTTAAATAATATTCGTATGTCTTTTATATTATTTGCAGGCGGTTGCAGGTTGCAACTGAATGTAGGAAATTATAAAGGCTGTTATGGATTATTTAATAAATTAAAATTTCAGTAAATATTTTGTATTGTTATGTTCATTACAAAATAAATAACTTTAAGTCTTTATAAATAGCAAGAATATCTTACCTTATGCTAAATGTATTTACTATGTTATTTATTATTTTTCTTCTTCATAAATTCTGATTCTAAATCTCCAAAATTCTTGAGAAATATTAACTTAATGAGGAAATAATTTGGCAATATTTTTATAATCCCTTCTTTTTAATATCTCTTGAGATGTGGCCTTAAAGTTTTCCCCTTCAATACAGCAACAATTTTCCTAAATCCCTCTTAAGTTTTTCCATTTGGGTAATTCTGAAACATAAAACGCGTCCCCTAAGACCAAATACCTGTAAACAAAGGAATCCCTCACAGTTCGTTTAATTTAATTTACTTGTAACTGATTTTCCTGACTAATTTACATTTAAATATAATTAAGAAGTATTTACCATAATAAACAACTAATACAAGACTGGAAAATCTAACTATCAAGATTATAATCATGACAACTTACTTGAGGGATTTCCACTGCCAACCAATGCCCAAATTCCCTGTCCAATCTCAGCACTTTGGTTTTCCCTCAGCCACTTAACGACGCTGAAGGGAAATCCCAACGAAACTTGAGATTTTGGCGCGAAAATTGCGGCTGAGCTTGGGGATTCAACAATTGTAAACAAACGCTTGCGCGGATTGCTCCTTTAGCATTTTCGCGGGAGCGTCTTCGTCCTTCGACGTTTGGGAGCTTCGTCGTGTTGCCACGCTACCAACAACCGAGTGGCAGGCCGAGTTTTCCTTGGCTCAGCTCTGAGTTACTGAAAACTGCTGAAAACTGGCAGGAGCAAATCAGAAACTCGCAGACGCTCGTGGCAAACGGTTGTGCTCGTACTTGTGGCTTAAACAAAAAATAAATTCAGCGTTTAACCAAAGAAGGGGACTCTTTTGGCCAAAAAAGAAAAAAAAAACAGAAACAGGGAAGAAAAAGGGGGCACCGCCGTTAACGCACACGCAACCGAAGCCATAAAGGGGCTAAACATATAAATTTGTGTAGTAAAAGTGAAGAAAGCGAAAGAATCAAAGTGGAATAATAGCGAGCGGATGTGTTGGAGCAATTTTCTGTGTGTGCCTTGTGTGTGTGTGTGTGTCTGTTGCTGTTGCCAATGAAAATGCAAATTGTTGGTAACAAATATTGGTAAAATGCGGAGGCCGTAGGAATTTGTGCAATGCGAGTGCGAAGAAGTATGCAATCCCAATCCGTAACCGTATCCCCGAACCGAATCAATAATAATACAATAATAACCGACCGATATTACATGGATAATGGCAGCATAAACCAGTTAACAGCCGAAAGTGTCTTTGTTTAGTTTTCCAACCCCCCAACCCCCTAACCCCCATGATCTCCGCCTGATTGGAGGCTTGGAGATTCGACGAGAGGAGCCCCCACCCCAAGGATGTCGCAGCCGCGCGGTGGCCGAGGCGGTCGTGGCGGCGGCGCTGGTGGCGCCGGCGTTGGCCGCAAGACCCCCTCCTCGCTGACTGGTCCGCCGGATGACTCGGCCACTCCCAGCGAACGGGCAACGCCTGCCAGCAAGGCCGACTCCGATCCCAAGGACGACAGCTCCAGCAATGGCGACAAGAAGGACACGGATGCCTTCCCAGCCCCCAAGCCGCCCAGTGCCGGTGCCTCCATACGGGACACGGCCAACAAGGTGCTTGGGCTGGCCATGAAGAGCGAGTGGACGCCCATCGAGGCGGAGCTGAAGAAGCTGGAGAAGTATGTGGCCAATGTGGGCGAGGATGGCAACCACATACCGCTGGCCGGAGTCCATGACATGGTGAGTGTACTGTACTGTGCCGGCGGCGGCACATTTCCCGGCTTTCCCTGGGCCAAACAAAAAGAAATTTGTAAAATCAATTGCCAGGCAGAGAGCGGGATTCGGTATCGAAATAAGTACAGGAACAGGTATTACACTGAGGGAAATAGAGAAAAATTGGGGGTAATTGGGAGTAATTAACTCTATAAGAAATATCTGACTTTAAATGCCTTAACGAACAATACTTTTAAAATCATTTGAAGTCCGCAGAGACTTTAATACATAAAAATATTTAAAGGAAAAGCTTGCACTCGAGACTAATCTTTTTTTAGCTTGATAAATATATTTTATGTAATTTTTAAAAGCTACAAAATTAACAGCTTTTCATAAAAACAAAAGGATATATAGTTCCCACATTTTTAAGGATTTTAGGATTTTAGTCACTAATTTCTGAATACTCACAATAAATATAGTAAAGTTATTGAAATGCGTAAAGGAAATTAGAAGAAAATAAGTAAACTTAAAAGGAGTCATTAATTCCTCTAAAATCTTTATAAATATAAAATATATATTTTATTTGTTATTTGATAATTTAAAAAGTGATGAATTCCTATAACTATATGAATTTAATTTAAGTTTTGAAAATTAATTAAGTTTTAGGTTGTACTCTAAGATTGTTTATATTTAAATTTGTGGTGAACTTTTAAAATAAATTTGAGCTATTTTCTCTAAGTTTCTGTGCAATTTCCCTTATTAAAACAATTAATTTATTAAGTTACTTCCTTAATATTTAAAGAGTATACATTATTCAGAAAGTGAATAGAATTATTTATTCAAGTGTAGCTGGCGATATACAAACGTCGCCCTTATCAACGTCGGCGGCATTTTCCGATTTCTGGTTGTTTACCAGCCAAAATAACGACACAGAGCGCGCACAGGAACTGGAGGCCAGAAAACAGAGCTCAGAACTCGGAACAGAACACAGAAAATACAAGTCAGAAACAGAAAACTGGCGAGCGAGCAGAGAATGTTATTTGATAGCGCGGCCCAAATGTTTGGCTGCCAAGGCGATGGCTTTTCCGCTTGGCTTTCTGGGAGCTCCGGTAGCTCCGGGAGTCCTGCCACAAGTTGCGCTGACTACCAGCCGACCGATAAACTCATAAAACATCGAAGAATTGAAGCGCTTCGATTTCAATTTACCATAAACGGTATGAAACGGAGAAGTCGTTGACATAAAATTAGCGTTGAACCGTCGACGTCGGAGAGCCCCGCTAATGAAATGCGGTGCGGGGCTGCCTAAAGGGTTGATGTGAAATTGCCGTGGGGTTTGGGACTTTCCTTGGATCCCAAACTTCTGTCATAAATACAGGTTTGTCTGTTCAGCCAGACTAGACTGGGCCCGAGACGATATTTGCATAAATATAGCCTCAGACGGGTCAGGAGTTGAGCTATTTTTGCTTCAGTTATTTCTACCTTTTCCCCACTTGATGGCTTTGCTCTTGATTTTGTTTTAATTACAAGAAAAAGAACTAGCGAAGGTAGAACTTATTAGAAAAAGAGTCTAATGCAAAGGATGATGATTTTAATTGTTTTAAGTATGTAGACAATGGGGTCAAGGGGTTACAAAGGGTATTTATTTACTTTATTAATCTTAATTTGGTTATAAATAGTTGGATTTATATTTTTTAACAGCTTAAAGTACATAAATATGCATTGACATAATTTAGGCACAATATTAGATGGGTATTTATAGAGAGTTTATTTTTAGTACTTTTTTTAGAGTATTTTTTTAATGTATGATAATGTTCTTTAATTATAAAATTGAATATAAAACAGCTGTCATTAGGGATACTTAGGCTTTCTGTTTTTTTCGGCTTAAAATGTTAGAAATTTCCTTAATAAGGTAATTATATATTATCTTTTAGCTAGTAGGAAGTTTATGTTAATATATTAATCTTATACAATCTTATTAAAGTTCAAATCATTTGACTTGCACCTCTTGCCTTATCAATGAGGTTATTACGTAAATATTTCATAATTAGTCCCATTGATGTGTATTTTAATTTAATTTATTTCTTATCAATGAACGGAGTACAAAAGTAATATAAAATTAATTGGATTAGTCGATGTTTATACAACTTAAAATACAATAAAACATCAAATACGGAAACCAGCAGAACAAAACAAAAAATAACATTAATAGCATATTTAAGGAGCCAAAGAAAAATTCTTTCTTAAAGTTTATAACATAAAAACCTTAAGAAATATTCTACAAAAACCCTCTACCATTACATTTTTTCTGACAACATTTAATTAAATAAATTTCCCAAAACATTTCCATTACAGAATACCGGCATGACGCCGCTGATGTATGCCACAAAGGACAATAAGACGGCCATAATGGATCGCATGATTGAGCTGGGCGCCGACGTGGGAGCCCGCAATAATGTGAGTCTTGGACCGGGTTTATTCTGGGAATAATTTAAAGCTGCTTGTTGTGGCCACCTGCCTGGGAGCCAAATATAGAAGCAGCCCAGCTGTTTTGAAGCCAACTTCAGCAGCAAACAAAAGCCGCTAAAATTGTGTCAAATCAATAAAAACCGCATAATTAAATCTCGAGCGTCGGGGGCGTCGGTGGGTGAACCCGGTACATACACCCACCTACATCTACGCACGATTCACACGCACCCACTAACTTGGCCAATACTACTCTCAATACTTGAATACTTCAATACCGCCGGTCCTCAATGGGTCAACCCAACTGAGCTTGGCCAATGGGGCTCTGGAGTGCCAAAAAAAATAAGAAAGAAACCTCAGCACGCGAAAACCCAAAGGGGAATTTCCAGGGGCAGGATTTTATTTGGGTTTTTACAGCTTGCATATTGAGGGAATTAAGTTTTAAATTAAAACTAGTATGTTTTCATAGCTAAATATTTATTTAAATTATTAAAAAGCCATTAAGGCAGGTTTTTCTTAATAAAAAGGGTAGAGGTAATTTTTTTAAAGAACGATTGTTCCATTAATACTATTTAATGGCGTTTTAATGGTAAACATCTATAAATAAAGCAAACTTTTGCTCTATTCATTTGTTAGTTATTTGTATATAAATATAAATGGTTTATAAATATAAATAAATACTTCAATCTACCAACTACCTATCACAAAAATTAATAGCTTTAAGCCTTCACTCATATAACCTCCGACAAAAGCAGGTTAACAAGCGAAGATGAAAGGTCAGCTCTGATGTTTATCCTGATTTCTTGGGCCATTTGCCATCGTGATTATTGCCAATTCTCGTTCTCGTTTCGATGTCAGCAGCAGTGGCAGCGGCAGCCGCTCGGCCATTAGGCCAAGTGGCCAACAATTGGCCGAATTCGTTGGCTAGCTTTTGCATGCCGCAATTACTTGGCACATTTCATTTTAACTCGGACTTCTTCGCTGACCATTCACATGTCCTTACGCCTAAAAGCAATTTTTTTTTTTGTTTTTTCTTGGGGCTTGTGGCGATAAAAATCCTTGACCTAATTACAAAATAATTGTTGCCAAACCAGCAAGCAGACATGGCGAATTGAATTACCAAAACAAACACAGAAAAGTTAAATTTTCTTTGCCTCCTAAGGGAAAGTCCCCCTTTGCGGTTAAAGAGTGTGTAAAGGGGAAATGTTTGGAAAAAATGTTAAAGGTAAAGTTTCACATGAAAGTAAAATAAAACATGAGCATGCTGGCAAATACAAGAAACTAATCATGAAAATAACACGACAAGTTGGCATTGGAGGGGAGGTATTGAGTCTTAATTTTTTCAGGCGGGGAAAAACATTTTTGAAGGTATATTAGGGGTCTGGTATTTAAAGAATATAATTATTTTAAGGTATCTTTTCAAGGCTTTTTAATAAAATTTTTAAAGAAGACATTGTATGAATTTCGAATGATTTTAAACTATAATTATTTGTATGTAAAGTTTGCTATGATTTTAGTTCCCTTGAAAAAGTTTTTTAATAATAATAGAATTATAGAATTGATTTAATAGAAAATTGTAAGATATACCCTTATTATATTAATATTGTTTTTAATTTTTAAATTTCCCTTATCCGTTTTTTCTTGGATTATTTATTGTTTCACACATTTTATCCTAATGCAAAATTGCATCATTTTAATCTAATTAAATATAGCCCCTCCTCTCCCTACAATCATTAAAAGCGCACCTCTTTTAAGAGCCCTATCATCAGACCTTACCTCATCCGAATCATTACTCTAATTTTTAGTCAAATGTCACGTCATGACCAACTCAGATAATTCCACCTTTGCAACACGCCCCTCTCATTCCCCCATCCCCCGGCCTAATGAATTAAAAACTCTTGACTTTTGTGAGAGGGAAATGTTTATTGCATTTACAATTCGCAACTTATCTAAGTGTCGGGCCGGGCCTAAGTAATACCCACTCAACACGACATTTTATGGCCATTATAAAGGATATACTTGCATGATGTAACGGCGCGGCTAATTAACATTTTTAACTTTTCAACTCCAAGGAGGAGTTTTTTTTAGGGACCCTAACCCCGGCAAAGAGGCGTGTTCGCAGCAACACCTCCTTTGCAACTTAAAAGCCAATTAATCAAGCACATGACTCCGATGTACGCCCAGAGCCTGGCCAAAACTCCATTTGACCTTTTGCAAGTGGCCAAAAAAAAATAAGTATAAAAAAAGCCAGAGACCTCGGACGTTGGGCTGTGACTTCCGGTACATTTTTATGGCCCTGTGCTGGTGGCGTCATTAATATGCAATTTTAATTAAATTGAAGCCGAGTACTTCACGCAGTGACCTCTCCATTCATACATATGTGGGGCGATGACAGCGTGAAATAAAAAAGGGATTCATTTGTCAAGCTCTTCGAGTGCGTGAGTAAATCTATTTGCTCCTCCCCGAAAATAGTAAGAGAGGGAAACAATTAATTAACTCCATTAGCGGGGCTAGGTGCACATGCAAGGATCTGAGTAATCCGAAAAATGAGCTCCGTAATGAGGACTTGCAATTATTCTAGAGCACTTCCCTTCTCCGCCAGAAAGGTGTGTGACATCGGCCCAAAATGACTTCATTTGCTATGGCCTGGGCGGGGCGTCAACGTGCCAAAGAAATCCACGTGGATGGCACACACACTCCTCGAGTGTATCTCTGTCCCCTCCATAAACACTATAGTAAACACCCGCGAAGAAACTGGGTCGCCGTAGCGCCCACCTCTCACGTTTGCTAAGGCAAAGGCAAAAATGTGCTGGAAAATTTGCGCTTCCGTTTTGGTTTTGTTTCCGGTTCGTTTCCCTGCCTTTCCTTTCCTTGCCCAACAACAAACACCAGCCGAAGGAGCACGAGGCTTTGCGCTCAAAAGTATGCAAAACAGCGCGTGAAATATTATCTGTCTACCTTGGGCCCCTTCTTAAGACCCCACTCTCCACTGTCAGTCCACTTTGGCCCAAAGTTTACTTTGGCTTTGCTTTCGGGCCAACGTCTTGGATTGGCTTTCTGGACATGTGTCAAAGCCGTCGACTCGGAACGGCGGGCTGTATGCAAATTAGCAGGAGCTGCGGCCAGAAATAGTCGCAAATAAACCACAGAAACCACGAAATTCACACAGCACGAAGCCCACACACACTTACTGAATGGTGGGAATACCCAGGGTGGAATTACGTGGGTTTTTTAGAAATATGGAAATTAAAGAAAAATCCATTTACACTTTTTTCAGACACTTGAGGTCAGACTTTTATTCAATTTAAAGCAAAAAGTCG
Organism: Drosophila tani; assembly: GCA_008042535.1. Taxonomy (NCBI): domain Eukaryota; kingdom Metazoa; phylum Arthropoda; class Insecta; order Diptera; family Drosophilidae; genus Drosophila; species Drosophila tani. The sequence goes on along the minus strand of VNJO01006301.1, from coordinate 43,031 downwards.
CCTATATTGGGGATAAAAAATACTATAAATTGAGTAAAGGGTTCAATTAAATCTTAAAGGGGTGATTGGTGTATTTTTTAAAGCTTATATATGGTTAGAATAGTAAAAAAACTGAAGAAATATATTTTACAGAATACTTTTAGACATATTTTTAGGTGTTTTCAAATCTGTAAAGGATTTCTGAGGCCTAATTAAAATATTTACCTCATTTTACCCTAAACCTTAATTTATACTTTAATTTTTGATAAGAAAGTCAATAGATTGAAGTTTTTTTTAAGGAAATTAAAAATAAATATTATTGTAATATAACTATAGAAGAAAATATCATTAACCCATATTCTATAAATAGTTTAATAATTATTTTAATTTATATAATCTAAAATCTTCTTTAAACTAAAGTAACAGTGATATTTATATTAATATTATTAAATACATTTTAAAGTAGTTCAAGTACAGGTCTTATCCAAAGCCCGATGTGACTGTACTCCATTTGATACAAAGTATCCCTGAACCAACCTGATGACAGGGCAAAAAGACCTCTCCTTTTTATCCAGTCCCTATACACATATACACTTATATATACGAAACCAGTTCACTTCCGTTTTCGGCTGAAAACGATGGGGAGGCTTAGTTATAAATTAAGCCCATGGCCCGCAGCTGGGCACACGGGGCGTATGTGTAACACGTTGCGTTATGGCTTATTATATAAGGCAATAAATATCGCCGCATGCCCCAATTCACATGTGAGTCACTTGGTGTGATTTCCCCGAGACTAATTCCTCCTGCTGAACCTAATACTCCATGTTAGACGTTATCTCAAAGCACTTTTCCTTTCGTTTCGTTACGTTTTGGTGATTTGCTCAGGGTTACATTTTCCAGTTTACGTTCCTTATTTTCCTTCTTTTTTTTTTTGGGTTTTCCTGGGAGCATTTGATGCAGTTTTTGCATGTGAGGCTCTTGGCCATTATGAAGGGTCCGTAAGTGAAAGTCCGCATGCAAGATTGTGGCTTAAGTAATCAACCGCCGGCTGCCGCAAGCCACACCTTTCTCACATGCAAATCCCTCTGACTTTGACCCATTGAACTGACCCAGCTGCCCCTCCGGTGAGGGCGTGGGTTTCCTGCCAATGAATTGCAATTGATTTCTCCCACTTCCTCGTCTCTCTTTGCAGGATAATTATAATGTGCTACACATTGCGGCAATGTATTCGCGTGAGGATGTCGTCAAATTGTTGCTAACAAAACGCGGCGTGGATCCCTTCTCCACCGGTGGCGTGAGTATTCCAAGAGTTTCTCCATATATATACAGGAAAAAATGCCCTAATAGTTGGACTGGCGACAAGTCTGAAGTCTTGAGTCTTGAATTTCTTGAATTCCGAGCCTCAAATCTCCAGTTTCAAGTCAATTAAATAATGGTACTGCTGTCAGCCCTGATTCCTTGGCAATTTGCAGTCATTAGACGCATACTTCAGCTGGCTTTTATAAAGAAAAAATAAAAATAACAAAGGTCAGAGTCAAGCGAAGAGATGCAACTTTGTGGCTCGCATGTTGCATGTGACTTTGGCGGGCACCGCCAATTAACTGGCGACAAGGTTAAGATGGTAATGTCTAGGACCCTCTTAAAGGCATTAAAGCCACTGCACTTTAACCAAGCGAACATGTTCAAGGTAAATAAGTTTAGAGGAAGCTCTATACAAGGAGGTTGTATTTTACATAGAATACATTTAGTCTTCAAGGTTAATTTAGATTAGAAATGCTTGATAATAGGAGAATAATCAAGGACAGCTCATCTAAAACAATATTTAATAAATACTTTTTAAACTTATTTTATCTTTCAACTTGTAACAATTTTTATTATGAGTTTGAAGCCAAAAATACTTATATATTTTGTTTGGTTTTTAATCTTAGAAGTAAGTTCTTATAAGAAAGCACAAGAAGCCGATGGAACCCCAAGTATCTTCACTTACTTTATAGACCAAAAATATGGAAATTCATTTTAAAGGATCTCCCCTGTGTATAAAATAATTTGTTGGACTTAAAGTACGCTTAACCTTAAGTAAAAAAAAATATTAAAATAATTCTAGGACCTAGAACCCATTAAATTTAACTAAAAAAAAAAATTAAGGATAATCACTATGTCAAGTTCTTGCCAGGCAATTATTTTGTTTCCTTTCCTTTCTCTAATTTTTTTTTTTGCCTTGTCGCCATTAATTTGGTTTTCTTCATTCTTTCTTGGTGACTTAGGGGGCGTGAGCGATGCCAAAATTACTGATGGTTATCAGAAGAGAGCTCAGAAGGCAAGTGGAAGCGAGAGGGGTAGAGCGGCGGGAGCGAGACAGCCAGATGCAAAACTTTTGTTTTAGCAACAGCCAACTTTGAAGTGTTCCGTTGGCGTGTGTGCGTGGCTAAAGGACTCCACATTCACGTTCACCAAGCACCTCCATATCCTCATCCAACACCTGGCTCCACACCCCCATGGTTAGCTTACCTCTCGCTCTCGCTCGCTGCGGGAGTCCCTTTATTATGGTTACTTTACGTTTTTTTTTTTTCGTTTTTTTTTTTGGGCTGTCAATCTGTGATATGAGCGAGAGAGAGGAGAAAAGAAAAATGACACGAAATGTGCTTATAAACGCAAAAACGAGCCACTTGCCTATTCAGTAGCAAATGGGATTTTGAAGCGAATAGAAACAACCAGTTTGCTGGCTTGCAGGTGCGAAGATTAAGCCACACAGAGCTCAGGGCTTAAAAAACGCACAAAAAGTGTGACCCTAGCCAGAAGTGCGTTAGCAGTGTGACCCCTTTATATCTAAGTTAAGATAAATCTAATTAATAATCTCCCTTTTCAGTCGCGTTCGCAGACTGCGGTCCATTTGGTGTCGAGTCGGCAAACTGGAACTGCCACCAATATCCTGCGAGCTCTTCTTGCGGCTGCTGGCAAGGATATTCGCTTGAAGGCGGACGGCGTAAGTGTGACCAAGTGTGCTAGCTAGTGTGTCATTGTGACTGTGTGAGTGTGTGAGTGTGTGATGGAGAGCCACAAGTGTTGGCAATCCAATTGATGCCGCGTTATCTCTCCTCTGTTCCATACACAAGTTCGCCACCCGAAATTTAGCCCCCCCAAGAAGTGAAGTACTCTCGACAGCGGTGCCAGGCGGTGCCAACGTAAACAAAGACTTAATAAAAATCACCAAAAAATATATATATATAAAACAATAATGGCAACAACATTGAGAGGAGCTAGTAACATAAAGCAAACAAAATTTGTGGAAAAATCGATATGCAAAGCCGCCCAGGGTAAATGCATTTCGACTGGCTGGTAATCAGAAAAGGCAGAAAAAAAATATAAAATAATATTACACAGTAAGCAATGAATGGAAAAAGAAGATTAGATTCATTTAACATAAATTTTCCAGACTAGATAAATGTTTTTTTGTGATTCCTTAGTGAAAAATTATATTGGTAGGCTTTCTGTTTATAAATGAGATTTATATTTATTAAATAAATTTAAATAATTAGGAAGAGATGAAGAAAAAAAATCTAAAATCCGAACAATTAAAGAAGTCTAAATATAAAATAAATTCCCAAAATGTATGAAAATATCCTAAAATCTTACTAAAAATTAATGAAAAGCTCAAAGAAAAATATTTTATTACCTACAATAAATATTAGGTATTGGGTTTCTAGCTAAACTTAATCTAGAAAATATCGAAATAGTAAAATTAAATTAAAATCAAATGATTAAAATTTTTTTAAAAAGTAATTATATCAATTACATCAAGACTAATACAAGTTTCTATCGCGGAACTCATAATTCAGTTTTTACCTTATAAAAACGTACTTAAAATTAAAGAAAAGCTCGAAAGGAAAGCGTTTTTTCACGGAAACAACATTTTATTAACTAATAAGAATATTAGTTATTTGGTTCCCACCCAAAAATTCATTACTTTTCCTATTTTTCCCACTGTATCAATGAGAAACTCTTACCGCAGTCGCTAAGGTTAGCCCAGAGACGGCGTTGAATTACCGTCAGCGTCGTCGTTGTCGTCTTTGTCTGATTAACTTGCATCGGGGCAACGCGGAAAACACACAGGGACCTCCCAAGGGAGGAGTTGCTTTTCCATCCACCCCCCCTCAAGGAAATCTCAACTGAAATGCGGAACTATTTGTCGCATCACGTGCACGGGTGCAAATGCACGGGGCGATATTTCCATTACGCACGCGAGGAGAGCGCATAAATTTCCACCGAATTGCCATCGAGTGATTGAGGGATCTGAGCAGGGATTCAGGAGAGGGGGAAATCGAGGAAAATCGTGGAAATCGGGTGCCACCGATTGATTGTCTAGACAAAGGGGATACTCCGCTACGATGGCAAACAGCAACTTGATTTAAATCAATTAGAGAGAGGTGGAATGGCACTGTCAGGCGAAATTACCCGGATGAAGTATTTAGCTTTCGATGCCATTCACAGTTCCGTTCCGTTCCGATTCGATTCGATTCGATTCGCTTTCCTTTTTCTACGCGCGCACCTAATCCCTGAATATATATCCTGGCAGCCGCCCGCCCCAGCGAGGGCGCTCAACTCGTTGCCAACAACAAACAACAAATAACAAAGCCGAGGAAAAGGAGGAAACTATACCGAAAAAAAGGGGGTCAAGTCCCTGTACAACTTGATTTACTCGCCTCTGCCAGCGGTAGATAGGGATAATGACTCCCCGTCACGCCCACTCCCCTTCTGCCAGTTTCAAAGTTGGAGCGCCAAAGTTGCGAACTTGGCTAAAAATAGCGGGAAAGCGGGGAAGCGAGCGAGCGAAACATGTAGCCATTAACACTTGAGGCTCGAATTGGCTAATTGGTTATTTATGATTATGTGTTGTGAGTCTGCCTGTCTGCGAGTGTGTGTGTGTTGTGGCTGTGGCTTATCTTAATTATTTTGTATGCCCCATAACCTATCTCTCCCATCGCTAGCGTGGCAAGATCCCATTGCTCCTGGCCGTCGAGTCGGGCAACCAGTCCATGTGCAGGGAGCTGCTGGCGGCACAAACGGCGGACCAACTAAAGGTGAGTCTATCAAGTTCCCAGGGAGTTATAGATCTCTGAGTAATTTGGACCTTTAACATCTATAAATAGCTTATACACATATTACCGACTTTTCAGCTTTTGATAAATTAACGTTCTTGACAGTACTGAATAATTTAAAATTTTAAGCTTATAAGAACCTTAAAATATAAAGCAATATATTCGGGTTTACAAGGATAGGAGATATGTACGAGAACTCTTTAAAAAGTATCTAAAACTATGTTAGGATTTGTTCTTTATTTATTTGATAGAAGTCCAAGTAAAATTATTTACTGCATAATATTATACCACCCTTTTTAATTTAAAATATTTACCTATTTTTTTAGAGCACCTAAATAAAAAACTTAACAGACTGATATTCGAAAAATCTTTAAAAAGTTTCCAAAAGTGTGCAATATTATTTTTTGCAGTTTTTATAATATAAAATCCTCAAAATACCGTTATACCGACACCATTATTAATTTATATAACTTACATTATATTTTTCAAACACCGAAAGAGATACTCTCCAAAAGAACGCATTGATTTTTCCTTTCTATATGACAAAAATTTTACTATTACTAATTTATAATCCAAATTTTTTTTTGTTTAAAAAGAGTATCAAACACATACAAATATACAATTTAATAAAAAGCTAATCAGGCAGAAAAAACTGTTCACCAACAAAAAATCAAAAGAACATGTACCCGTATCTCTGAGTTAATCAGAAGGAAGACTTTTTATGAACTTCTAAATCCTAAAATAATTTTCAATTACGCCAATCAAATGTCTCCGTTTTAACAACCGGAAATGTCAGCATTAAGAAAAACCCGTAACTCAAAAATGCAAATTAAAATTTTCAAACTACGCACTGGGCCTAAGCCCCTAAAAACTTCACGAACATATCAAGACATAAGTGTTTAAAAAGCGTCCCCTAACTGTCAATCAAACTGCCCAGCTAAGCCAAGCTGTCAGAAAATGTCAACAAGGCTTTTTAAGCCTTGAACTGTCCAAAACCCGAAGCGTGTAAATAAATCAAAAAATGCAAATTAACCTCCCCCAGCTACGCACCTGCTCCTATTATTACACAGGGGAAATGCACCTGAAAAGTGCAACAGTGCGCGACATTGGCAAAGTTTGCGCGATTTTCAATCAGAAGTTGAAGTGCAACACATGCCAAGAGCAGTGCGTGTTGATTAAATTAACCAAACTGCCTTTGGGCCAAGGGTTCAAGTTAAAGTTAAAGTTAAAGTTGACTTTGGCCGCTCTGGCTGAACACGCAATCAGCCGGCAAAACAGCCCCAAACTGGGTCACAAACTCGGGCCAAAACGCAGTGAAAATTGGGTGGAAAAATCTGATTTGCATAGCTCATAATAAAATGTGTTAAGTGGAAGTGCAGTTCGTAAACACTATAAAATAATATTTATATTCCTTCCTTAATAGCTTTAATAATTTTGAAAACAACCAGACGTGGAATAAACTGGCTTAACGAATGCAAAATATCAAGACTTTTGCATAATTAATAACCAAATTAATTACCTTTTCGAGCTGTTTGGTAAAAGAGAAATATTTTTTCTTCTAAACTTTGAAATTGAGAATGGACTTTAAATGTTCTTCGTTCTTTTTTCTTCAAGTGCATGCCATCATGCTCAACTTTCCTTCCCTCTCACCGCAGGCAACGACGGCCAATGGAGACACGGCCTTGCATTTGGCCGCCAGACGGCGGGACGTGGACATGGTCCGCATCCTGGTCGACTATGGAACGAACGTGGACACGCAGAATGGCGAGGGGCAGACGCCGCTCCACATCGCGGCCGCCGAGGGCGATGAGGCCCTACTCAAGTACTTCTATGGCGTGCGCGCCTCAGCGTCCATTGCGGACAATCAAGGTGAGTCTGTGGGAAAAGTCGGCCAAGGGTAGAGGCTAGTAATTAAGGGTGATTTGGGTTATCCCTTACAGATCGCACTCCGATGCACTTGGCCGCCGAGAATGGGCACGCGCACGTCATCGAGATACTGGCCGACAAGTTCAAGGCGAGCATCTTCGAGCGCACCAAGGATGGCAGCACGCTGATGCACATTGCATCGCTTAATGGCCATGCTGAGTGCGCCACTATGCTCTTCAAGAAGGGAGTCTACCTCCACATGCCCAACAAGGATGGCGCGAGGAGTATCCACACTGCCGCCGCCTATGGACACACGGGTATCATTAATACCCTGTTGCAGAAGGGCGAGAAAGTGGATGTGACCACCAATGTGAGCTCAGGAATTATCTTAAGAGAGAGGAAACTTGTTTCAAATACTCTTAACCACCTTTTAGGACAACTACACGGCTCTGCACATAGCCGTGGAGTCGGCCAAGCCCGCCGTTGTGGAAACCCTGCTCGGTTTCGGCGCAGATGTCCATGTCCGGGGTGGCAAGCTCCGGGAGACGCCGCTGCACATAGCAGCTAGGGTCAAGGATGGCGACCGGTGTGCCCTCATGCTGCTGAAATCGGGAGCCAGTCCCAATTTGACCACGGACGACTGCCTCACGCCGGTCCATGTGGCTGCGCGCCATGGCAACCTGGCCACGCTAATGCAGCTGCTCGAGGACGAGGGAGATCCGCTGTACAAGTCGAATGTGAGTATAGAAAGAAAGAAATTTATGGTTTTAAGATTTTTTTTAATCCCTAGACCGGAGAGACACCCCTGCACATGGCCTGCCGGGCGTGTCACCCGGACATCGTTCGCCACCTGATCGAGACGGTGAAGGAGAAGCACGGCCCGGACAAGGCCACCACGTACATCAACTCGGTGAACGAGGATGGCGCCACGGCGCTGCACTACACCTGCCAAATCACCAAGGAGGAGGTGAAAATCCCCGAGTCCGACAAGCAGATCGTCCGGATGCTGCTCGAGAATGGGGCGGATGTCACGCTGCAGACAAAGAACGCCCTGGAGACAGCCTTCCACTACTGTGCCGTTGCGGGCAACAACGATGTGCTGATGGAGATGATCTCGCACATGAATCCCACGGACATTCAGAAGGCAATGAACCGCCAGTCCTCCGTGGGCTGGACCCCGCTGCTGATTGCCTGCCATCGGGGGCACATGGAGCTGGTCAATAATCTCCTAGCGAATCATGCTCGAGTGGATGTCTTCGATACGGAGGGCAGGTCGGCACTGCACTTGGCGGCGGAACGGGGTTACCTGCACGTCTGCGATGCCCTGCTGACCAATAAGGCTTTTATTAACTCCAAGTCCCGCGTGGGACGCACAGCCCTCCACCTGGCGGCGATGAACGGGTTTACGCACCTCGTGAAATTCCTCATCAAGGATCACAATGCGGTGATCGACATCCTGACGCTGCGCAAGCAGACGCCGCTCCACTTGGCAGCGGCCAGCGGGCAGATGGAGGTCTGCCAGCTGCTCCTCGAGCTGGGGGCGAACATCGATGCGACGGACGATCTGGGCCAGAAGCCCATCCACGTCGCCGCCCAGAACAACTACTCTGAAGTGGCCAAACTCTTCCTGCAGCAGCACCCCAGCCTGGTGAATGCCACCAGCAAGGATGGCAATACCTGTGCCCACATCGCCGCCATGCAGGGATCCGTCAAGGTGATCGAGGAGCTGATGAAATTTGATCGCTCGGGTGTGATCTCGGCGCGGAACAAACTCACGGATGCCACACCGCTTCAGCTGGCCGCCGAGGGCGGACATGCGGACGTGGTCAAGGCTCTGGTGCGGGCCGGTGCCTCCTGCACGGAGGAGAACAAGGCGGGATTCACCGCCGTCCATTTGGCGGCACAAAATGGCCATGGACAGGTCTTGGATGTCCTCAAAAGCACAAATTCTCTGAGGATCAATAGCAAAAAGCTGGGTCTGACGCCGCTGCACGTGGCCGCCTATTATGGCCAGGCGGATACGGTCCGGGAGCTGCTAACCAGTGTCCCGGCCACTGTCAAGTCGGAAACGCCAACGGGACAGAGTCTGTTTGGGGATCTGGGCACCGAGTCTGGCATGACGCCTCTGCATCTGGCGGCCTTTTCCGGCAACGAGAACGTGGTGCGATTGCTCCTCAACTCGGCGGGTGTTCAAGTGGATGCGGCGACCACAGAGAACGTAAGATAGCCTCTAGGATCCATTCCCTCTTTTATGCTTAAATCCTTGATTATCTTTCAGGGCTATAATCCACTCCATTTGGCTTGCTTCGGCGGACACATGTCAGTGGTCGGTTTGCTCCTGAGTCGGTCGGCGGAACTCCTCCAGTCGCAGGATCGTAACGGCAGGACGGGCCTGCACATCGCCGCCATGCACGGCCACATCCAGATGGTGGAGATTCTGCTTGGCCAGGGCGCGGAGATCAATGCAACCGATCGGAACGGTTGGACGCCACTGCATTGTGCTGCCAAAGCCGGCCACTTGGAGGTGGTGAAGCTGCTGTGCGAGGCGGGTGCCTCTCCGAAATCGGAGACCAACTACGGCTGTGCCGCCATTTGGTTCGCGGCCTCGGAGGGTCACAACGAGGTCCTGCGCTATCTCATGAACAAGGAGCACGACACCTATGGCCTCATGGAGGACAAGCGATTCGTCTACAATCTAATGGTGGTCTCCAAGAATCACAACAATAAGCCCATACAGGAGTTTGTTTTGGTCTCGCCAGCGCCGGTGGATACGGCTGCCAAGTTGTCCAACATCTATATCGTTCTCTCCACCAAGGTGAGGTGTCCTTAGGGGATTTTTGTGTATTTTACTCATTTGATACATAATTCCTAACTGAATATAGGTAGTACAAATTCTATGGTTTGGTTTTTTTTATCTTTAGTGAAAGTATCCCTTGCCGAAGTCATTTTAGTATGGTTTCTTTATTATTATTATTTTATAGAAAGTCTGTGAATATTTTATTATTATTTTTTACTATGTTCTGTTTATGAAGACAGGTTCAGAAGTAATTTTAATTTATAGATAATCCTTAAAAATATTTTCCCAAGTCTGGGTTTATATTCGTTTAAAATACAAGCAAGTATGAAAGGTTTTATGATCAAATGCATGATTAGTTTGCTTTTCTGTGTGCTTAGCCAATATCTAAAGAATGTTTTATAAAAAATGTTGAAGCAAGCTTATAAACGTGGCTCTTACTTTAAGGATAAACTTGTTTATTTTTATATATTTTTCCCCTATATATATAACAAAATCATTAACATGTTTTTCGCCTTCTAAGGAGAAAGAACGCGCCAAGGATCTGGTAGCTGCTGGCAAGCAATGTGAGACAATGGCCACAGAGCTCTTGGCCCTGGCAGCTGGTTCTGATTCAGCAGGAAAGATCCTGCAGGCCACTGACAAAAGAAATGTGGAGTTTCTCGACGTGCTTATAGAGAACGAGCAAAAGGAAGTCATAGCGCATACGGTGGTGCAGCGTTACCTGCAAGTGTGTAAATTATTTTGAAAATTTTATTACAAGTGCTAACAGTTTCTTGAACCTATAACATCTATAACACAAGATACTGGGAGCACAACTATATAAATTAATCAATCTACAGCTTACTCATCATTCTTCCCTATCCCTTAGGAACTCTGGCACGGCTCCCTGACCTGGGCTTCGTGGAAGATCCTCCTCCTGCTGGTGGCCTTCATTGTATGCCCGCCCGTGTGGATTGGCTTCACGTTCCCCATGGGCCACAAGTTCAACAAAGTGCCCATTATCAAGTTCATGTCGTACCTCACCTCGCACATTTACCTCATGATCCACCTGAGCATCGTGGGCATAACGCCCATCTACCCAGTCCTGCGGCTGAGTCTGGTGCCCTATTGGTACGAGATCGGGCTGTTGATCTGGCTGAGCGGTCTGCTCCTCTTCGAGCTGACGAATCCCTCGGATAAGTCGGGCCTGGGATCCATCAAGGTGCTCGTCCTGCTGCTCGGAATGGCCGGCGTGGGCGTCCATGTGGCAGCCTTTGTCTTCGTGTCCAAGGAGTACTGGCCCACGTTGGTCTACTGTCGGAATCAGTGCTTCGCGCTGGCCTTCCTGCTGGCCTGTGTGCAGATCCTGGACTTTTTGTCCTTCCACCATCTGTTCGGACCCTGGGCTATTATCATCGGGGATCTGCTAAAGGACTTGGCCCGGTTCTTGGCCGTGTTGGCCATCTTTGTGTTTGGCTTCTCCATGCACATTGTGGCGCTGAATCAGAGTTTTGCCAACTTCTCGCCGGAGGATCTGCGGAGCTTCGAGAAGAAGAACCGCAATCGGGGCTACTTCAGCGACGGTAAGTCCGAACGTTTGCTTTGCTTAATTCCCGTCTACCGTTCGACTTTTTGGTTTCGAAACTCTTTCGATTCTTCCGTTTTCGATTTTCTGTTTGGAATGTTTTCTGCAAAACTTCCTCTTTTTTGAACGTTCACAATGTGTCTTGATAAGTATCTGTGTCTGCCTTGAATGAACCAAACAAAAAAAAGCCATCTAATCTGTGTGTGCTCGATGTTTTCACGATATAAGTAAATAATAAAACCAAAGAACCAACAACTACAACCACATAATACAACAATTGCATGCTCAACAAGTACAAAATAAAAATAATAAAAACCAACCCGAACCTCCTCCAACCTTGATGTCGTAACCCCTGAAACCTTCAACCCCAGCCCCCCGCCCCCGAACACGTATTAATAATGTTCTCCCTCTGATCTTGACTCCAATCTCCTTATACGAATCTTTAAACGAATCCCAATCCGAATGGAACAGATGACATGCCCACGCCTCGACCTCCGCCCGCGGAGAATTATGTCGATAGTCGCTTCAGCGAATTCCGGCGAAAGCACAAGGACGACCGTAAGTCTCCGCCTTCTCCCTCACCAAAAAATCCACTCTGCAATCCTCCTGCATTTGCATGGCCCCTCTATATACATATATCTGGGGCTAACCCTGTAACCCCTTAACCCCCAAATAGCTCCGGTTCCGCCCATTTGGAATCGGACCTCTTGCCGTTGCGTTGCCGCCTTCGATGTTGTGTGCGTAAAGTTTTATTGTCGTTTGTTTTCCAGTTCCAGTTTCCAGTTTGGAAAATCCACTCCACAATCCGCACTCGCTGCTCGAAGCCCCCTCTCGCCTTGCTCAGTTCAAGTTTCAGTTCCTTTCGTTTTGAGGCATGTGAATCTCGCGCGGTGAATCCTCGATGTTGTGGATCTGTGTGTTAATAATAGGTATCCATGCGCTAAGATTTTATCATTTACTTTCGAATCAATTACTTATTCTTACTGTATTTTGTTTGCACATTATTTGGAGTATCCCAATTGATAAAGTTTAAGAAATTAATTCAATTAATTAGGTAATCAATTAATATAGGTAATATTGTAATTTAATTAGAGGGTTTTCCCATTTATTTTAAATTAAATTAAAATCTCAATGGGCTGAGATAGTTTAAAGTTGATTTACCAAAATAAATTGCATACTTTATGGAGACTTTTGAAGAAATTTTAAAAGTTTAGGATTTAATTTACAAATTGTATTCTTTACTTTTTGGAGCTTTTTAAAGAAATTTTATAATTCCAGGCATTTAGTTTACAACACATGTATTGAATTATTTTAAAGTGATTTTAAACTTGTAGAGTTTTGATATAAATTAATTGTATTGCATACTTTTTGGAAACTTTTAAAGATATTTTAAAACTCTAAAGGTGTGCTTTTTAATGATTTTAAAATTCAGGAGATTAAACTATAACAATTTTATTTTAAATTGTTTAGAGACTTTTGAGGAGATTGGAAAATACTAGGGATCAGACTTAGAAACATAATTTTGTATATTTTTAGGTAACTTTCTTTAGAGTTCTATGGGTTTATAATATTAAATTATATTGCCAACTTTTTGGAGACTTTTGAAGAGATTTAAAGAAAAAAAGAACAGATTGATTGACCAGAAATTGAGTTTTAAGACAATATTATTATTTTTAAAATATTTCAAGCTATTTTTTTATTGAATTTGTATTGATTTATTTATTTACCTATTTTATTTATTCATTTTACGTTCCCTTTCGATTTTAGTCGATGTGTAAGCCAAACAATACCCATTAGAACCGTGTATAAAAAATTCCAGTACTGCATGTTGATGTTTAACCAAGTCAAGCCAATCAATCAATTCAAACAATCAATCAGCATAATCGCCTGCCTGGGGCTTTCAGCTTGCGCCGCTTGCCCACCACCAAAATTCTGCACAATCGAAACAATCGAAACCGATCGAATCCGCTACGGGAAAGTCGGTATCGTCACCGATACCGATACCGATACTCGATAACTCGATGCTCGTATTCGTGAGACCGTGAGATTCGAACCGCTCCTGCTGCGAACTGCGAGATGCTGCTTTTGACGTGTTTAACCGCACTCACCCGCACTCTCCAAAACCAAAATAACCAAACTAAAAACCACCAAAACAATGTATACTCGTACGTAAACTTTCCAAATAATATCCAAATATCCAAGCTTGCACAAACCGCCTGTGCCAAGCCGATCCAAATATATATTCGTATATGTGCTATATATTGAGCTGCAGCCAAAAAACCGCATTAACCAAAAGTCCCCAAGAATAAAAAAAACGAGATATGTAAGAGAGTGAGATTGTGAGTAACGTAATGTTCGGACCCATGTTAGGACCCATGACGCCCTTTCTGGCTTTCGAGCGTCTGTTCTTCGCGGTCTTCGGACAGACGACCACCCTGGACATCAATCCCATGCGACACTTGCGTCCCGAGTGGACCGAGGTGCTCTTCAAATTTGTCTTTGGCATCTACTTGTTGGTGTCTGTGGTTGTACTCATTAACCTGCTAATTGCCATGATGTCGGATACTTATCAGCGCATTCAGGTTTGTATCGCCATCCCACTAATCAGTATTTTCTCTCTGCTTTTCCCTCCTCTTTTCTCCGCTTTGTGTTATCCTATATGTGTGTGTGCTTAAAACCCCCGATAAACCTCGAAAACAACCCCTCAACTGACCGAAATTCAATCACACATTTGGCCAAAACCAAACCAAAACCAAAACCAAACTGGGGTTGGTCGATCGGACAAATCAACGTCGTATATCGTCGCATCCACCAACCCGGAACTGGGCGTCCGTTATCTTTTTATTTTTCAAAATAATATCCACGCGCCGCCGGCCAATATCAATGCGTGCTGTCCGGGGGTGTCCAATCCGTATTCCGTATTCCGTATTTTGTATTGTATCTATATCTGTAAATTTATATGTATATGTAAATGTAAATGTATCTGTAAATGGGGGCACCGACGCGCAGTGCGCATGCATCCGATAAACTCGTTCGAGTTGTTGTTCTTCGCCGTGTTCGGACAGACGACGACCGAGCAGACGCAAGTTGACAAAATCAAAAATGTAGCCACGCCCACTCAACCGTATTGGGTTGAGTACCTGTTCAAAATTGTCTTTGGCATTTACATGTTGGTGTCGGTGGTTGTGCTCATAAACCTGCTGATTGCTATGATGTCAGACACCTATCAACGCATCCAGGTAGTATTGCTAAAGGCGCTTCTATATAATCCCACTTATGACCTCCTATCTTATTACTTACTTTATATATATATTTAGCTGTAAGTTAAGTATCGCAAAAATATCTAAACAATGTTTACTAATCGTCAAGTCTTTTTCAGCGGGGAAGTGGGAGAGGTGAAGTTGTATTAATATGTATAAAGATGTTTGTCAGAGTTTCAGAGTTTATTCAAGAGATATTTTAAGGAGTTAACCTTGTCCGTTTGTCTCCGGAAATATTCTTACCCAAAGATAAAGTTAGTTAGTTTTTTGTTATATTTTATAGTTTAAACACTTTCGTTTATCATGTTCTGGAATAAAAGTACTAAGGGACCTTGGCTTTATCTGTAAATCCATCAACTGCCCAGACTTGCATCTTCCAGGTTTTTTCAGGAACTTTATTATTATTATGACAATCCTAGGGATACATTTATTGCAAGCCAACAAAACTGTATCCCAAGGATAGAAACCGAAAGCCAAACCGAAGCCAAAGCCAAAGCCACCTGCGTTCTAGTGTTTATTTTTAGAGCAGTTCAGACCTAGCTTAGATGTGGATTAGCGCCTAGAAGTGTGTCCTGCTTTTGTGACCAGTGTTTAGCCAGGCCAAGACAAGCAAAGTCTGGGCCAAAGCATGCTTTTAAAATAATACTCGTTATAAATAAATAGAAATTGTTGCTGCATGTCGTCCTATTTTTGTGCCTGTGTTTGTCCCTAGGACTTAAGTCTCTCTCTGCAAGGAGAGTAAGAGATACACCAATAAAGCGGCTAGGTTTTGTATGTCAATTTTACAGTTTAGAAACTAGAAACTTTAATTTAAAATTGCCATCCAAAACAGTCATATAGATTTGTGTATCTCTATTATTGATTACCTGATTTTCGCAGCTCTTAAGTTACGTATATTAACGAAAGTAAAAAAATCTGTAAATTCCTAGGCTTCAGCTCACAAAACTCATCCAGTGTATTCCTTTGTTCTTGTTCTCCCAAAAAAAAAAATAATAATCATGTCTCATCTGTTAATCATCGAACATCGCGCACCTGCTAAATAATATATAAACATGAAAAAAACCTATGAAATACTAGGCCCAATCCGACATCGAGTGGAAATTCGGCTTGTCCAAGCTTATTCGCAATATGCATCGCACCACAACAGCGCCCTCGCCGCTTAATTTAGTTACCACCTGGTTTATGTGGATCGTCGAGAAGGTCAAGGTAAAATCTCAGGTGACAAAGGCCGCCTCCCAGCCGCTGTCGCTCTATACTCTATATATGCTGTATTCTATATACTACTATATCCTGTACCCTGTACCTGTATCCTGTTTCTGAATCTCAAACTGTTGAATCTGTGCAACTACCAGAACCGAGCCTGGACGGGCGTAGTTTGCTGACCTTTTCCCCAACCCATTTAAAGCAATTTGGCAACAAACCGCAATGAGTTCCACCACTGTGACTGCTTTAAGTGTGTTAATGTTTACCTGTCGAGATCACCTGTAGCACCCTTTTAGCACTCTTTCTGTGACTTCAATATGCATAAAATGATCGAAAGAAATTGTATTGATTTATCGTTAAATAGGAGGAGTAGGAAAGGGGTTTACTTTTCTTATTTTATCTTTAAAAATATTTTTATTTAATTTTATATAAATAGGACTTATGTTGACCTATTTTTTTGTTCTAGTTTTCTTAAATCAATAAAAAAAAAAAAAATACATTTTTATAGCATTCTTTAAGGCTACTTTTAAAGAGATTTTAGATAACGAGGGGTTTTTGAGGTATTAAATGTCAATTTCTGCAATGTTAAGGTTCATTTTTATGTAAGGAGATATAAAACAAATTTCCAAGAATACAAAAGATTTTAAGAGATGCCACAGAATTCACTGTAGATTTTTAAATCACTTCAAAAGTGGGCCAAAAGTATGCTGCAACACTTAAGAACTAAGTATCGTTGAATTTTGTTCCCTAAATATCTTATAGCATACTTTTAGACCCATTTTCAATTAATTTTAAACGTTAAACAATTCCTGGGGCACCCCTCTCTATGTGAGGTTATAATATCTAATAAAAACCATTAGAAATCACTACGATAAATGTACTCTTTCGATCATTAACTGTACTTTACACTCAATGTCTAGCACCTTTCACCTAATATGCTTTCGATGTGATTACCAGTTGCTGACTGCATTTATGTTGTGTCTCTTGTCTTGTATGTGATCTATGTCCCGTGTCTAATGCGCCTTGATATAACCCACAAAAACCTGCAAACCTGCAACAATGCAACAATCCTGCAATCCCCGCCATAACGCGCCAAATATCAGGCACGCATGAAGAAAAAGAAGCGTCCAAGTCTGGTTCAGATGATGGGAATACGTCAGGCCAGTCCGCGAACGAAAGCAGGCGCCAAGTGGCTGTCGAAGATCAAGAAAGGTGAGACAAGTATGTATCGCTGCTGGGCTAATTCGCCAAGACCCCCTGTGTGTTCTGGGGACAACGAAACCCATCCAAAGGGTTTGGTAGCTAACAGCGTGTCAGCCCAAGTGTTAACTCTCTCTCAAATACCAGCTCTACTCTGTCTGTCTTGCTTTCCTTTCTCAACTCTACTACTACTCTCTACTTTCTCTCTACTCTGAACAATAATTGGCTCGCTCTAGCTCCAAATTCTCTTTCAACTTTCGAGTTTTCTGTACTTGCACTGGGAGAAAATCGCCATGTGATATCTACAGATAATTCTGTTCAAAAAAAGAAGAAGGCTTCGAAGTATATAATAGTATCTTTTGTGAATATTTTCTGACTTATTCTTAGTAGTTATTAATTATCTTACAAAGTAAACACTCTAAAAGTAAGCAGTTATGCTTAAAAACACGTCAGAAAAATAAAAGAACCCATAGCTTTTAATATAAAGAATATTATTTTAGAAGAAAATTAAGGCTTTGCTTAAAATTAATGTAATAAAAATCAAGAAATGCTTAAGATAAAGTTTGTAGGGCACTTAAAATATTTTAAAAACCTTAATTTAATTTAAAACAACCCTTAAAAGTTTCCCTACTTGCCCAAGCTCTTTATTTAACTCAGAAACCTTCTGTGAACTCAAAAAAGATACATCACCTGGCGATTTAATCTCAGTGCATCTTCTTTGGAAAAGAGAAGCCCAAGCTAATGATATTTCCCCCCTGAATCCCCAGACTCGGTGGCTCTATCTCAGGTTCATCTGTCGCCGCTGGGATCGCAGGCGAGCTTTTCGCAGGCCAACCAGAATCGCATCGAGAACGTGGCTGACTGGGAGGCGATCGCCAAGAAGTACCGGGCTCTGGTAGGCGACGAGGAGGGCGGATCCTTGAAGGACTCGGATGCGGAGAGCGGCTCGCAGGAGGGAAGCGGCGGGGCGCAACAGCCGCCGGCACAGGTGGGACACAGAAGAGCCGCCATCAAGGCCGCCGTCAAGGAGCACACTCCCCCTACCGACCAGAACACGAAGAAATAGATCAGAACACAGACACACCACACACCACTCTCTCTCCCCGTTTGGATTGGCTAACTAACCACGTTTCGATTGCAGGTCTAAGCTTCAACCTCTTCAACTTCTCTTCCAACTATCCAACTATCCTGACTCTCCTCTCTCTTCTCTTCGTCTGTCCTTCCGTACTCCTAAGTCCTAACTCTAAGCCTAGATCTATCGCTAAGTCGCACACTTTCGGGGATCACTTTCTGGGGGCCTTCAACCGAACTCCTTCAAGGAAGCACTCCCGAAGCCTTACCTTAAGCTAAGCCCGCACTTCCTAAACTAACTTTAGCTAGAATATTGAAATTGTTTTGGGCAACAGAGCGCCTCTGATTTATTTTGATATGATTTTGTGTGTCGGCGATTTCTATGATAAACGATAAGCGAAACAACAAAACAAGTTTTCCATGTTTGAGATTTTTGAAATAAATAATATGGTGCAGTGCCCAGTTTTGGGACTGGTGTCCATTTTGTCTTAACTTTTTTTAACCAAACTCCTAGCATTTTGTATTAAGCTGACAACTCCCGCGTCTACCGGATCGACCATAGCCTTAATTACAATTATCGTAGCTCGTAAGTATTTAACTAGCTTCAGTCGGGGCTTGAACAAGAACGTTTTATAATAATATATCGCATGATCTCATTGTTTTCCGGGTAAAGAATTGTCGTCCAGTAACTACATCCACTTTATTTACTAAGCTTGATTCATTTTTTATAAGAATTGTACGCCTAAAAATTGTTAATTGTACTTGAATGTAAATAAATAAGTCATATTTGAAAATATTTGATATTTTTAATGCGCTGCAGATTT
This sequence comes from Drosophila tani, assembly GCA_008042535.1. Lineage (NCBI taxonomy): Eukaryota > Metazoa > Arthropoda > Insecta > Diptera > Drosophilidae > Drosophila > Drosophila tani. Next base: position 24,171 of record VNJO01006301.1, on the reverse strand, counting down.
ATTTTTTAAATTTAGCAGCTAATGGAGGGGTATTCCAAGAAAATAAAATTTTTTATAACTCATATATAATCATGGAAAAATCTTTGCACTTACCTTCTGATCCTCTTCATTTTCGAAGGTGGCAATTTTTGGATTTTGTTTCTTAATTTTCCTATTAATCTCGAAACACTTAACACTTTGAAAATTTTATTTGGCTTCTTCTTTATTTTTAATGGATTTCAAAGGAAAAAACAAAAAAAAAAGAAAACTTTTTTTTTAATAAAATAAACTTTAAAAAACAACAAAAAAAAGGGAACAAAATTTCAATAATTAAATCAAAACAACAGTGATTTGTCATTCCATATTGGAATATTTTTATGCACAGACACCAACACATATTTAATATTAGCACTTCCAAAAAAAAACACACTCAAAAAAAAAAAACCGAAAGGCTTTCCAGTGCTGGACTCAAGTCACTTGATTTCACACAGTTCCTTTCCATATTGGAATATCTCTTCCCACAAACACCAACAAATATGAAAGTATTAAAAATTCACAGAACAAAAAAAAAAGAAAACAATTATTCCCGACTTCTTCATGCACACGTACACATCTATGATTAGTTAAATACAATTTCTCGGTATAAATTCATTATCAAACATGGCGCGAATTTTCAGCAGATCAATAGACACATTTTGATATTTTGTTGGATTTGTAACTCCACTGTACTTCTTCCGCCTTTATATGCACTCATACACACGTACATACATATGTATGTATGTATATCTCTGTGTAGCTGGCAAGCGAAGCGCTAGCTTGGCACATTTTGCTAATTCTTCGATATCACTTACTAAAACGCAATTTTCCGACTTAAATTCATTATCAAACATTGCGGCGACATTTTTACTTAACGATTGACACATTTTTTACTTTTTTCGGTGCTTTTATTTGAATATTTATTGTTTTTTTTCACGGAGCGCGACTTTGTGCGACTTTTCCCGACGAAAAATTTGGCAGAGAGGATTAGCGAGAGCGAGCGATCTGGCAACACTGCGCTCTCTCTCGCTGATCCTCTCTGAAAAAGTTTTCGCCAGGAAAAGGCAGACAAAATCGGGCTCCGTGAAAAAAAACAATTGTACTTCAAGTAAAAGCAGATTTCTGCACCGAAATTAGTGAAAAATGTGTCAATCGCTTAGTTAAAAGGTCGCCGCAATGATTGATAATGAATTTAAGTCGTCAAATTGGGTTTTTCTATACGAAATCAAAGACTTTGCATCATGTGCCTAGCTAGCGCTCCGCTGGCCACCTACACAGAGATATATGTACATATGTATGTATGTACGTGTGTATGAGTGCATACATAGGCGGAAGAAGTACGGTGGAGTTAAAAATCCAAGAAAATATAAAATTTTTGCACCGAAAAAACATAAAAAGTGTGTCTATTGATCAGCTAAAAAGTCACTCAGTCAATGACAATGAATTTAAGACGAGAAATTGTGTTTAACTAAAAAAAAATCATAGAAGTGTACGTGTGCACGAAGAAGTTGGATAAGGTCGATGTTTTGTTTTTGTTTTTTTGTTGTGATTTTGATATACCGTAACTGTGTGAAATCAAATGAGGTCGAGCATTGTAAAGTGATTCGGAGTTTGTTTTTTTTTGTTTTTGCGTATGTTTCTTATTGGAAGTCCTGAAAGTGTTAATATTGCCCAAAAATATGTGTTGGTGTATGTGCAAAAATATATTCCAATATGGAATGACCCCCGTACTGTTGTGACTTAATTATTAAAAAATGGTTCCATATTTTGTTTTGTTTTTTAAGTTATTTTATTGTTTTTTTTTTTTTTTGTTCTGTGTTGCAATGCAAGAAGCTAAGTAAAATCTTCAAAGTTCTAAGTGTTTCGTGTTTAATGTGAAAACTAAGGGATGGAATGAGGGGTGAAGGCAAGTGATAATCACAAGAGGTGTTTACGTAAAAGCAAGAATTACGCATAACATATTAATTTTGGGTATAAAAGTGTGGTTAAGTGTGGTCTTGTTTCTTACAGTCTTAGGCATTTTTTTCACGGGAGAAGATTTATGGGAACTGAAGAATTATCTGTTAAAGATAATGCATTCTTTGTAGAAAATCTCTGAGTAACGAATTTTCCAGCATCTGCTAAAAAAAAAGTGGCTTAATAACTGACTGGGACCTTGTTGTTGCTAAGAACAACATTTTTAGCTCCCAATATTTATCCGCACTTGGTCCAGTGCTTCTCAAACTGTAAAGGGGAGTCGCTCTTTAGCAGTGCATTTCAAAAGTTACCCGTAAATAGCGTTAGCCCTAAAATGGGTATTCTAAATTTTAACAGATGTTTTCAAAGCAGTGAGGGAGGGATCTCCATCTAACCATGTCCGTCTGTGTGTCTTTAGATCGAAGTTGCGTGCAAAGTACGATATTACGAAATTAACGGTGCGTATAAGTGATTTCTCTTTGCTGTGCAAACAGTTAAAGCAGTTCGACGGTTGATAAAAAAGAGAGCAGTGCTACCTTGCACTGTGTTATCGACCTTTAAACTGCTTCCACTGCTTGTTCAGATCAAAGTTTCGCACCATTGTGGTTGTGGTACCGGGTATGTATAAACAATTTTGTGTAAAATACACACTTTTTAATTGCGACGCCAGGGGTCACCACTGTGTAAGTAAAATCTCTGTATAGAATATTTTTACATTACATTTTTAGAGTTTAAAAATAAACTTCTTAAAAAAATAATAATAATTAATTTCCAATGGTTTAAATAAATTGTTAATGGCTTTTTCGAATTACGATTGATCTCTAAGAAAGAAATTTACACTACAAATTAAACCATATATCAATAAATTAATTAACCTCCAAAAGGTCTAATGAAACAGCGTTGCCACGTTTTTCACTAGCAAGTAGTTAAGTAAAATATTTAATTTTAAGCTAGAAATAAAATATGGAAAGTGCACGTAAGAGGGTATTTTAATATTTTTGAACAGATTTTTTTACGACACACACAGTAATTAGGATATGACTACTGTGAAAAAACAACTATATTACTCATGATAAATTCCAGCTTAAAGCCTGCTCTCTGCTTAAATTGTTTAATTTATCTCGCCAATAGTCACACGTCAGATTGACAGATTACGAGGAGACACTTCAGACCTGGCTTATATTAGCTGGGAAACGAGACAGAGAGAGAGAGAGAGAAACCGCATCGGCAAATTGACCAAGGTGTTGAACTTCGGAAATTGCTTTTTAATTTGGCTTGAAGCAGCGGCTGCAGCTTGCTGGCTGTCACGATTGCAGGTGTCACAGCCACTCTTGAGGCTTGAAGGTGTTGAAAACCTCAAGTGGTCACTCGTGTGCTCACTCGTACTTATATTGTTGCACTTATTATCTCACATAATTGGCTTTAGTTGTTGCAGTTGCAACAATGCCTGTGCTCGATATTTGCCAGCAGATAAATAGCAACCGAAAAGAAAACGAGTTTCAGCCAAAGCCAAGCCAAGGTTTATGGCCCCAAGCCAGTGTCAATTTAAGCTGCAATTATTCAGTTAATAAATTCAACGATCTTGCAGGCGATATAAACATGAGGGAGATCGATCTCAGCCACTTTCCCGGCGACTTTCGGTAGCTCCATAGCCTCCATAATGAATCCAAATTCAAACACAAATTGATATGAGGCCCTGGGAGATGCCGGCTATGCGTTGTCCATCATTCATCAAAGGTGGGATTCTCCTCATGGTCGTCGTCTGACCAGGAAGCATCCGGGGCCAGCAACATGTGTGTGGTGTGTGTCGGCACAGCAGGTGACATTTCCAGGCCGAGATCGGGGAAATGTAAATAAATGATCGGACGGATCGGACGGCCCATATGCAACGCGACATGGAGCAAGTTGTTCCTTGGCTTGTTATTTTTATGTTCATGTTGCTGTTGCTCGTTTGCCGTGTTGCTTTGGCTGTTGCTTTGATATACAAAACACTTTTTCATATCGAAATTTGTGATAGGCCGTGATTAATGGCGAGCGACACAAACACTTAATTTGACGCCAGGCCCGTAGCTGGCGCCTTTGGGGAAATGGCACCGATCCCGACGAGAAACTATACGGTTGCAGAGGGAGAAATATTGTAAATAAAATTATATAATTAAAACAGGAAAGTTGAGACCAGTAGACTTGTCCTAAAAATTGTTTAACTAATTATTTTGAATAATATGATTTTTAAAGCGTGAAAACATATTAAAAAGCGATCTAAAATCTCCTGAAAATTAGCGAAAAAGTATGAAACTATACTTTGTCAACCAACATTTCGAACTTTAAGTTTTTACAGCATACTTTTGGGAGCCATTTAAAGTGATTTTATATCTACAAAGTTATATAAAAATCTAAGTTTTTAAATTATTACTTACCAGTTTAAATGTAAACCTAAAATATAAACAAATTTTATAAGAATAAATATTATACTAACATTCCAATATATAAAATCTCTTAAATTCAAATAAATAGAAATCATTTCTATATTTTCCCAGTGTAAAACTCAAAATTGCTGCTGGTTTAGCTGGCGGGAGAAACAATAATCTCGGGCAAGATTAATTATTGTAATCACATCAACAGCAGAGCCATGCGAACGGATTCGGATTGGGAGTCAGTTTTGGATTCGAATATTTATACGGCATGGCAGTCACAGGGAAACGAGCCCGAAAATGATCAATGATCATCAGCAGTCGCGTTCGTTCTCTGTTGATTTTTATAGCGAACTGCGATCTCTTTGGGGCCTGGGTTACACATTTCATTGGCTAATCAAGATGCTAATTTGAAGAAGATTAATTTGTGTGCGAGTTTCTGACTGTCTTGCTGCCTGCCTGCCTTCCTACCCGCCAGGCATACATAGCCCAAGATTCGACTCGCAAGATTATAATCTGGCTAAGCCAGAGGAAACTGAAGGCTTATTATTAATACAGGCCAACAACACACAGCCCCCAAGAAATGTGTCTTGTATTTAATTAAATACGCCAACACTTGAAGAAATTAATTACTGAATTCAAAGAACTTGGGGAAAATAAATAATTAAATTATAGCAGAAAACTCTGATTAAAGAAGGGTTTCTTTCTCTGGCAAATAATTAAAAAGAAAATAAAATAAATTAAATATTTTACATGAAAAGTTGTGAATTTTTCCAGTGCAACCTCCCATTTAGCATTGCAAAAGAAATAAAGTGAGACTCGGATGAGTGTGGTTGTTGCCAGCTCAGTGACACGCAGATTAATTGAAATTTTATGAGTAGCGCAGACGTAAACAATCAGCGAGACCACCTTTGCCAGCCCCCTAAGGTCATAGGAGCCAGGCTGTGTCCGCCAGATCGCGTATCCCAGGATCGCCGATCGCCAAGGCGGCTAACTGGCCAAGTCGGTGGACAGCTATTGCTCACAACGTGGCCAAAAGCCACTTGCAGCATTATGAAATATGGCCCACAACCATGCACAGTGGGTTTGGTATAAATATATGAATGGGATGTGTGGAAATCCTAAACATTTAAACAAAAATATTAAAAAATAGACGAAAATAGCTTTCCCAGAAAATTATATTTATTTATGTATGAAAGTACTATGTAAACAATACGATTTCTATAAAAAATATATTCAAAATTTTGATTTTGCATAAACACATATTTATATTCTTGTTGGCCTTGTACCTTACACTTTCAAATATCCTCTTTTAAAATGGAATTAGGTTTAAAAAAAGCTCAAGCTTAAATATCAGACTAATAACTCTTAATCATAATATTATTTCTTCAGGGAGATTTAGCTTGAATTATCCTTTATTTTCCCAATGATTTTAATAAATCTTCAGAGATTAATCCCCAGGAAAATTATTTACAAGTCTGTTTCAGACATCCTACTTAGATTTTCCTGAAGATTTTTGTGTGGAAAACTTAGGAGTAATTACCATATGCTCCCTAAGCATACCACTGTGCCTTCTGATCCTGCTGACGCGATCGCCACGCTAATTGATAGACTGTGAAATTATTTAACAACGCCGGGAAAGCGGAGCTTCCAAGCGTGGCCAGGTTGGTCAGGCAGGGCCAGGCACCAGGCACCAGGTCCAGGTCCAGGTCCAGGTCCCGGTCATCACTTCTCGGTCGGCACTTTGTTTCTTCTTGGTCCAGAGCAAAGCATTTGGTTTGTGGCCGCTGGCGAGGAGTCTTGCACTAAACTCGGTCCTCAGTCCTCAGTCCTAAGTGAAAAGTGTTAAAAAGCGCGACTCACGGCGGGCAGAGCAGACAAATGAGCAGCGGCTCTTGACATTTGCGAAATTTGAAATGTCAGCCGGGAACGGGAACCGGGAGAGCTGCTGCCTTGACGAAGGTCCAAGGATGGGAGGTCCCGGAGCCCGGATCCATTTCGGATCGGTCGCGGAGAATTTAAATTAAAACCCAAGGTGAAAGGTTATTAATTTGCAATGTGGAACTGGGGCGTTGCTCGACTCACGGTTAATATTCGGATCTCCTCCGCTCATTTGGGTTAATGTTGAAGGCACTTTGACAGGAATGATGATCACGATGATGACGAATGCCCGCGGCGTTGACGCCGAGTAAAAAAATGACACAGACAGACAGCGGTTGAAGTCTGTAGGTTTTAATTAATAAGAGTACTTAGAGAAAGTTCTCTTCTGGGGTGAAGAGTTTTATTACTAAATGAAATATTTTAATTTCAATAAAAATTTTTAAAGGATATGTTATTTATTATTTTGGAATGTTTAAGACAGTATCTCTTGTTCAGGGTTTTCTTTTAACATTTTTAGGGCCCCATAGCAACTATTTTAAGGTACCCATCGATCAATTCGCCTCACAGATCCCACAGATAGCAAAAATACCAATATCTTTGGCTTTTTGAATCTGCAGTTGAAGTGTGAAATTTGCTTAGCCCGGCTCGAACTTAGGGCCAAAGTGGACCCCGCGGCCTGGGCCGAGTTAATTCGAGGAACTCTAGGATAGGTAGCCGGGCGAAATGCCAACGAGCCGTGGCCATTTCCACTTGGTAACGGTAAGCGAGGGAAAATTCAGCACGCACGACACACAAAATGCTGCGCGCGCGGCAGTGGGACCAGGGGCGGGTAAATAGGCAACGGCAACGGCAACTGTGTGACCATAACTTATGCGCAAATGATTCGATTTGGAGGCGTACCAAATGCAGATACCCCGTGCCCAGCTACCCAATAATGGCCGGGACTCTCTACCGAAGAAGCTGTGAAAGTTGCACTGCGACTCGCAGCGGGAGAAAGAGTGGCAAATTTGTAGAAAATTGAATGCCACCTTACCCATCATCGGTAGCCGGAGATGAGATGGTGGAAAAAAAGCAACTACTGACCACGTAGGCGGCACACGGATGCCGATGTGTAATTTTTTGTGAATTTATTTTATTTGGCAACGGCGGGCTTACTTCATTTACACAGAGAAAAATATAGTAACTTGTTTATGGTTGGTATTTTGGGTTTCATATTTATGATATTTTATATTTATAAATGTTTTCTGTAAGTTTAGCTGTGAAATAATTACTTTTTACAGAAGAAACTCTATAAAACAGATTTTAAAATGAATCTTGAATAGATTCCTCTAAACATATATTTTATATTGTATTAATATGCTCATCGTTATATCACTTCGATGGTCTTTATATTATAGAATATATATATATAATTATATATAATTATTTGTAAGGAACTTCCTAATTTATTAAATTTTTGTTGTTTAGAAAATCACATAGAAATCTCAATTTAAATAGCTAATTTCTAATAGATTATAAGAAGAGTTATGTGATTATTTTTAAACAACGTTTAGGAATTGTAATATAACAGATTTTAACAGTCTAAACAGAACTCGAACCTTGAATATTTTACGCACAAAATGGGAAAAAATACCTTGATCAATCAAAACATATCGGACTATCTTTTCTCCGAGTGACTTTTAAAATTAGCCAAAAAGAGTCTGAAGCAGAAGCAACAGCAGCAGCAGCTACAGAAAATCACAGCAAAATAATTGGCAAGTGGTGGGAAAGATTTCTCCCTGGGCACTTCGTCTAATTGAAATTCCCATGCTCATCGCTCAGCGCCTCTAATGGCGACCCCAGCTGCCACACCACACACACAAACAATCTGAATCTGGCCGGGGTCGGGGCCAATTTGAGCCAAATCGCCCAACGACACGCACTTTTGGCCAAATGCACGCACTCGTGGACTAGAAAAAGCCAAAAGGAGCGACAACGGATGTGGATTTGGCGAGGGGAATGTCCATGGCAGGACACAATGCCCAGGACTCGGACTCGAGCTGCATTCAACAGCCATTTTTGGTGCTTTTAATTGTCAGTGACCAGTGAGGCAGCCCTTTGCTGCGGATTGCGGAATGCAGAATGGTTCTCATGTGACCCGAGATTTTAATGCTGCTAACGAAATTTAATTGGCCTCTAAATGATTTTAATTGTGCCACTGATGTTGGCCATAAGTTACATCGCAAATGGCCAGCCATTCTAGATGCTGGAGCGCAGATAACGAAGGCCATCGATGTGTTGCACTTGAAAGTGGTGAAAAAAATAAAAGAAAAATGAATGCAACTGGTTGGAGTTTTGGGGATTTTTAAAGGCTTTTATTTGGTTTTAAATTTTGTATTAATTTTGAGTTAGTCATATTTGATTTTTAAAATTATGGAGAGTTTTGTGCTCTTGAATTAATTTTACGGAGAGTTCTTAATGCTTGCAAACGTTAAGGCAAAACTTTTGAACCTTTTAACTAATGTTTTCCATATTTATTACTGAAAAATGAATATGCTTTTTCTTATTTATAAAATATGTGAATTTTATAAGCCAGCCTAATGTGTTATTTATTTACATATAAAAGAATAAGAGTTACCTCTATAATGAGGCTTAATAATTCTACAGGTTTCAGAGGTAGTCAACCTCTATCATCACTTAACACTTGATCATTGTTCTAAACATTTTAGCTCATTTATTTTTGCTTAACTGATATAAGTTTGTTAATTATTTAACCACTTATCACTTATCCAGTAATTCAAACCTTAAACAAAAATCTTTAATCCTCTCTATTAACAATAAATATGATAATTCTAAAATACTTAGCCATCTAGGGTATAAAAAGAGTAAAAAAAAAAACAGAAGAAATGATCAACGCTTGCGCAGGTCCTCTCAGATCACCAGTTTGCTCCGCATCCGCTAGTATATATCCGCGAAAACATCCGCACCGACATCCGCGTCGGCGTTCTCGTCGCTGTCTTTCATTTCCTTTGATCTTGTAGCGCCGATCAAATCGATCAAATGTAATTTTCGCAGCACGAACGTGCGGCATGGCCAAAGGAGGAGAGCCCGGGCCTTCCAACCGCCGACGAGCGCCAACTACAAGTGCCAGCCCTCTGATATCTCCCTTGCCCCTTCTGGCTGCGGCCAAGTACATTTACACCAATTGCACTGATCGATCTGGGTGTAAGTTATACGCCACAGCAGCAGCGACCGTGCCAAATTCTTAATAGTTGGCGGGGCCCACTACGAGAGCAGGTCGGCCAAGTCTTCCAAGGGGAGAAGCCAGAAAGGAGTCAAGAATTGAGCATCGAGAGCCCAGAACCGCCGAGAACCGAGAGTAAACAGCCAGCGACAGGGCCAAGACCATCACGATGGCGTTTTGTGGTTAAACTCGGGGCTGGGAGCTTTACACTTGGGAAAATCTATAAATAAAAATAGAAAAATTTAATTACAAAATGTTATATCAAAGCATTTTATTTAATTATCATTGGTTCAAGGTAGAGCAGGCAAGACATTGTTATTAATTGATTCAACATCGATTTTTGCATATAAAAACATTGAAAACTTCGATATTTTCAGCTCTAATTCCAAAGGTTTTTTATTTTGGCTTATTAAAATTATTTCAAACTTTTGATTAAAGTAGGAATTATAATATATTGTGAGGAGTTGCCAATTCTACGTATTTTCGAAATGATAATTTGTTAAATTAACTAAAAATACGAGGAACAAAATATACATAGGTATTGATAAATTTAAATTGTAAATATTATAATGATATAGAAAATATTTTTAATACCTTAAAAGCATAGGAAAAATGTTTTTTTTATTTTCTCACCATATATAAGTTGCCCTTATTTTTTGTTCAGTGCAAGAACGAAGCCTGGTCGCTGGCGGTTTCGCTATAATTAAGGACTTTGGTGTAATTTGTACACCTATTTAGGATCGCGTTGATTACAGGCCGGCGTTTTATTGCTTTTGACACCTAAAGGGAAACCGGCTTTAACCCGCTCCCTCTTCTTAACCCTTTTGGCCCCCTTGGCCTCCTTGGAAGCTGTGCGAAAAACAGAACAGAACTCCCGAGCGAGAGACGAGAGTGAGCAGATCCCTCGATTGGCGCACACTGAAGTGGATTTATTGGCTGACGTGAGTGTTTAGCGTTGACGGCATAGAACAAAAGGAATCGCCAGTTGCGACCAGAGGCCTCCGGCAGCGGCATCTCGGCATCGGCACCGTCTCCTCACTCCTGAAAGAACTCCCACCATTCAAAGTCTCAGTCCTTGATGTCCTCATTCACCGGACATCACCCATTATCACGCTCAGCTGAGTTTTTAGAGCTTTTATTGAGGTCTTTGTATTAAATCAAGGCAGCCAGCTGGGCGTCAAGAGGTTTTAGGACTTCCTCTTGGAAGGTACTGAAAACAAAAACAATATAATTAGGTTACGTTTTTTTTTATAATAAATATTATATTCCTTTAGGAAAAATATGTATATAAAAAACTGTTTTTTTTTTTTATATTATGTAGAAACCTCCTTTAATGGCTTACCGTTGTCAGGAATAATTTCCTTTGTTTACATTTACAACTAACTTCATATTTCCCAATATTTCTGCCTCCCACATCGTAGCATCGGTGGTTCAGTGGTAGAATGCTTGCCTCCCACGCAAGTGATCCGGGTTCGATTCCCGGTCGATGCAAAGGATGTATCTTTTTTTTCCTTTTATTTAAATATTTTATAGTATTTATTTAATTTTTTTAAATTTAATTTTACTATTATATTTTTTTTGATTAATTTTATAATGAAGATTATTTATTAGCTTTGTAATTTTGATATTTCATAACTGAATGAAGGATCAGTATTAAAATAGTTGTACTTGCCCCTGTTCTTAGGTCTATGGCTGTAAATCAATAATAAATAACAAATAAATAAATAACTACAATTTATTGAAATTAATAATTTAATAATTTTATTACCATTTTAATAAGTATTATTTGTTATAAAATAAACTTAGGAAAATAGAGTAATCAGATTCGATATCATTCGATAAAAGATCCCCATAATGTTGGCAAAGAACTTCATAAATTCAAATAAAATCGGTGAAAAGTATTTAAAAATATTAAATATATTTTTATTTTAAGGTTAATCCTTCAATATAAATACCAAATAACTCAATTTGATATCACCAAGAGACTATTTAATAAGGTCACCACACGTGAAGGCCATAAAAAGCACTCAATCGTGGCCCCGACCGCCGTAATTAAATACCAGACACCACTCACATATTATTCATTATCGCGTTCACAGTGCCAGACTAATAGTGGTAATTTGTCTAGCCAAAAAATGAGCGGGCTGCCCACCAAATTTATATCATAAATAATTTGTCAGCAGTTTGCCAAAAACCGAGAGCCGGGAGCCGAGAAGTCAGAGAATCTGGCGGAATTATCGGCGGCAATTAGTTGCCAATGGCCACTGGCCTCAGTCGCTGCAAATTCGAATGCAAATCGCATGGCGTGGGCGCTGCGAAAAATCCGAAAATCAGATGGCGTCGATGATGGTTATCGGCGTGAAAAACAATCGCCCGTCGACTGACTGACTATTGAAAGCATTTGTCGTCGCTATTTTTCGGGGGCGTTTCGGTTGCCAGAAATTTCTGCGGAATATAACGCCCACGCAAATTAACGGCTGCTTGAACAAATTGCTTTGACACTTTTCCAGCGAACGCGAATGGATACTGGGTTGGGGATTGGAATGGGGATTGGAATGGGGATTGGTATTGAAGTTCTGGAGATCCCAGCGGGTGAGCTCCGGCTTCGACACTTGAACGCATGCGCGGGCAGCTTGAAAAATTGCGGATATGTCACACGATTTTATGGCTATATAGTGGAGGAGATCCCAAGCAGCAGCAACTGCAGCAGTCGCTGCGCTGTCTCCGCAGGCGAATGCTAAATCATCATAAAAATGTTGCAAATCGCAACAGGACTTGCCTCGCCATCGTCCCACCTCCGAGCTCCTTACGCTCTTACCTTAAGCCTTACCTTCACCTTCACCTTTACCTGTTTTGTGATCTGTTTTGGACAAAACAGTCAAAGGCATTCCTGATTGCTTGGTGGAGCAGCTGAACAGTGGAGCGATTTTTTTGGCTTAAAGTCTTCTTTATAAATAATTGACTTTATCTTCAAAAATAATATTTTATGTCCATATTAATCGTATAAATAATCATTATCGATTGCAAATTGTTTAAAGCTAAGTTCTAAATAAATACTCAGTTAATCCAGAAGGCTAGTCCAGTTAAATTTTATGGCTTAAGATTAGTTTAATAAGGCAATATTTTCGATTTGCATATAAAGTGCCTTGCATGTGAGGGAAATGCATATGAAGTAAACTGGTTCATGTCCACAAAAAGCGATTAAGAGCACATATGGTGTGATTTAATATAATTAAATACACTCAAGCCAGACAAACATATGCATATCAGTGAATAAAAAATTTACTTGGCATTAAATATAAATATAATATAATATATAATATATATATATGTATAATAATTTAAAAAAAATTAATATAAACAAATATCAGTGAGGATTTGAAAGTACTTTAAATGGTATCTAAAATTATAAAAAAATATGTTTTAATACAGATATCACAATAAATAACTTAATATTTAAGTGAAATTACTACAAATGATAATTTAAGTTATTAAGAAAAATATACTTCTGAAGGCTTGGTTGGCTTCCTTCTTAAAAAGCTATATATCCATTGCCTTTAAAAAAGCATTTTGTGTTTTTGGCATTAATAGAAAGTAAAACTGAAAAACATCAAAGTTTATTGATTTTAAATATAATATAATATAATACAATTATTTTCAAGATTTTCTATTATAAATATTTAAATTGTTTTATATGTTTTTTGTAATATTTTCGTCTATAATTCCTTACCACTGTGCAAGTCTGTGGCCTTCCACTTAGTAGGCATTCCTGCTGCTCACTTACGGCAAATGACAAGACGGTTTCACACCTCGGGGAGTCCTCGCCCAGGGCCCCAAAAAGCCCCCTATATTTTCCCCCTTCTGTATATGTATGCTTTATTCTGGGGGAGCATCCAAAGATTGGTTCTAGAGAAGCACTCGTCGTGTACAGGAAAATCGAATGAATAACACAAAAGGGAGGAGGATGCCTCCTCTGTGTAGATTACGAGTGCAGCGAGCGGTGTGGCTTACTTGATTCGCCTGCGGGCTGGCACTGCATAAAAGTTATGTATTAGCGCTTTTATTGGTGAAATGCACATGTTGCATGCCAACTGCTCATTCGCATTTGCCACATTCCAGTATTGATGTTGGTAATTAAACGGGCTCGATCTCGAGGGGGTTCTTAACGCATGCCATCTGCGGAAATCACGGACGGGAATATCGCTTAGAAGCGGAAAATAAAAGCTCGGTCAAGTGGTAATAATAAATAGTTGTTAGTTGTTCGAGAGGAGAGAGATCTGATCCGATCTGAAGTCGCTGATGTGCAAAAAAGAGTTATCAAAGCTGTTGTTGACCGAATACAAATTACACACGGGACGTAATTTAAATTCGCAAACGAAGCTCGGACAAGCGAGGTTGTTTTTGACACTGTTAAAAAATATATAAATGCTTTTTAATCATTTTAAAATTGTATTAAGTTATTATAAAGCAATATTAGTGCTTTTAAGAATATAAATATAATATAAATATATTTTTAATTCTTCCTTTTTGTTTAAAAATAATATTTAAGTTAATCCCCACATTAAATGCCAATTAAAAATTAAAATTTTTTAATGGTAGACTTAATAAAAAATGTAATTAACTTATTTAGCTGAAAGCTTAAATTGTTTTTTTAATTAAAATTTAGCAAGATTATATTATTTTGTTGTGTTTTTTTCAGTTTCGAACCTTGAAGCTGCAGCTTCTCAGCTCCTCACTTCAATCAGTAATCACAAAAAAATTTTCTGGCTGCCAGCAGGAGGAGCGAAAACCTGTACACGTTTGGCGGCAACTTGGCAAAGGCAACTGGGGCCTCCACACACCCTTAGCTCCCTCCGCCCCTCACTCTTTCGATTCGATGGCCGGCATCCTTTGAGCCTTTTGCCAAATTACCGCGCATTTAATTTCCACTTTGATGTTGCATGCGGCGGGCAGTTTGCCACAGCCCATGTGTTCGGGCATTTTTTCTTTCAACGAACTGAAAAACTCCCAAAACGAAAAATAAGATAGAAAAGAATCCGATTTGCATGTAAATTTTCCAGCTCATCTCTCGATTTCTTGGCCGCTGCTGTTCGCTCATAATTACAGGGCTCCAAAAACGGAGCTTTGGCCAGCAAGCAGAGAGTTCAATTGTGTGTGGGCCAGAATTTATGGACACTTTTTTAAAGGCAACACACAAGGCCAGAGGCTGTATGTTCGGAGTATTTTGTATTTTTCGGCCAAAGATCTCTTCTCCACTCCACACTCCACTCCGAAGCCGTTGACAACATGTTGTTGGCGCATTTCGAGCGGTATTATGATAATTTTATGGCAAATCATTTTGTTTACAATTTTACAGCCCCACGACTGTGGCGGCACGCCCAGATTAAGACAGCCCATGTGGGCGGCGCACAAAGTGCTGCGAATGATTATCGATTTTATATGGCAAATTACAGGTTGCTAAGCCAAGCCAGCAAGCCCTGAGTGTCAATTTAGATAAACATTTGATCTCATCGGGAAGCAAAGTGAATTTAAGCGCTTACTATAAAGTTGTATCTCAATGGGTTTAGTTGGGGATTACACATGTGTATGTTGGTGGTCTATTTGATGTGGATTAATATAAGGGTTTATAGGTGTAAGAGGTATTTTTGGGGAACTGTTTGTGGTTATTTGTTTGCTTTAAAACCAGAAAAAGATAATAAAAGTATTCTCTGGAAAAAAAAATAGGTTTTGTAGGAGAGCAAGGTATTAAATATATTTAAGATTATTATATTTATCGTGTATATTTTAAGATCTTTTATGGTAGGTAGGTATAAGTGGTTACTAGAGCATATAAGTAGAGCCGAACTCCGTTCTGTTCGTTTTATACTATTGACTTTTTGTCCAACTGAAAATAAATACAAATTCAATTATTAAATGGTTTAAAATCAAAATTTCAGAATAAAATCAAATATAAAGATTTAGTTAAAACGTTTTAAATAAAGAAAACTTATGGATTTTACACTTTAGAATGTTAAAATTTATAAATACGAATAAATATAAATTTAAAAAAATAACAAGCCCAAAGAATTTCCAAAAATTATTTAATTATTACAATTTAGATACATTTTTAATAGAGCATAAATTTATAATTTATAGTGAAAGCACACAGTTTCCGAGCTTACAATAAAATAATTCTTTTGTGAACTGGCTTTTGTCTTCAAAATGTAGTATTTATTCATCTTTTTCAATCACCAAATCGTTGGGAATATAAAACCCGTCGGTGGATCATCGCTTGTCGATTTCTGCTAGTTTTCTGGCCACCTCCGCCCCCATAAAAACCCCGCTCGAAACCGGCCTCGAAAGTGGGCAGAGCCACAAACAGATCCACTCAAAGAGGAGCCACTAAGCCGGGCCAACAATGCAGCCAGCTACTACCCAGACAAGTACATGCCCCCCGATCTGGTTTTGGCCAAGTCTGGGAGGGAGGTCTGCTTGTTGGTCCAACACTTTGGTTTTGGGAACGAGCGCTAAAGAGCTGCTGATGCTGATTTGGAAAAAGAAAAGAAACGAAAAAAACGAGCCAGAAGAAGCCACCCGAAGACGCGAAGAGTTGCAGCAAACCAGTTTCCGCCGAACGAGTTGGTCAGCAAAGATTAAGCTTTGCCTGGTTATTTCTCCTTTTTTGGTTACTGGCTTTTGGCTTTTGGCGAGCCGAACGAATCAGTGCCAATGAGGTTGGAATAGAGATGGAGACGGAGCCTTAAGAGCAACGCCCACAAAAAGTTGAGCGAGAAAAATGGCTGCTTGTAAATGTTTTCAAGTTCAATGAGGGTCTTACGGCAATTACCATCCACAAAACAGATCGATCTTGCATGGGGTTATTTTATGGTTATTATATCAGAGATATGCGTACCGTTTTGGGAAGAAAATGGTTTGAAAGCAATTCAAAAACCCCTAGTATTAAAGGATGTTGAGATTGGATCTTAAAAAATATTTACTTAAAAATTAATAAATTAGAGAAATTTTTTAGAAGGATTTAACTATGAAGTTATTGGACTAAAAATAACGATCGCGGGTCTTGATTTCATACCACTATATCTTGTTTCAAGATTATATTCCAAATATGAAGACTTGATTAAAAAAATGCAAAATAATTATATTATAGGTACAATCTTCTTTAATAATAAAGTTTAAAATTCTTTAGAGGTCAACCAACTAATAAAATCCTCCAATTCAGAGAGATTTAAGAGTAGCAAGTGATTGAAAAATAATAAGAAATGCTTATCACAAATTGTAATATTTCTATTTTACAAGCAAAACTATTTATCCTTCAGTGTCTCACAGTTATAGATAATGAAACAGGATCTGGCATCAACTTACTTG
Organism: Drosophila tani; assembly: GCA_008042535.1. Taxonomy (NCBI): domain Eukaryota; kingdom Metazoa; phylum Arthropoda; class Insecta; order Diptera; family Drosophilidae; genus Drosophila; species Drosophila tani. The sequence continues at coordinate 7,323 of VNJO01006301.1, read as the reverse complement.
TTCTCAACGCCAATGAAGCGGAAAACCCAAAAGAAAATTCTCGCTAGCCGAGGCATGCAATTAATTTTACTAAAATTACCTCAGCTCCATTTGTGATATCCCTGAAATGGGATTACCATAGCGAAGACACACCACTGATGGATGTGTGTGCGAGTGTGTGGGTTTTCACACTTTTTTTTACAAGACTTCGCGCCTTTGTGCACTTGTCTATAATGCCTTGCTGGGGGCGTGGTCAGTGTCATTTCTCCGGCAATTTGGTCCGCTTCTCCGGGGCCTGGGATCCGATCCGAGCTCAGCGATGCGAGTCCCATCCAATTTCCCGCTGAAACAGAAACTTTCTTCACAATTAAGCACGCTTTCTGCCCAATTTTTAAACCGTCGCCACGGATCTCATGTAAAACGATGCCACATGTGTGTGCATCCGTCTCCCAGAGTATCCTAAAGAATAAGTATCTGTGACTGCTCACGTTAAGCGGAAGATCGGTTTTGGCTCGCTTTTCACTTGGTATCTGTCAGTCCTTGGTTTTTTTTTAACAAATATGAAATTATCCGAGTTTGGGGAGAATATTCGTTGTGGTTTGCAGGGAATTATCTTGAATTTTCTTTGGTTGTTAATGTTACAAATGTGAGAGGTTACAAGATGTACTCAAAAAAAAAAGATACAAATATTTTTTACGGGTTTCTTCAACTCTCTTGCCTGTATTAATATTATAAAATAAGTTTAGCTTAAGTTCTTCGATATTTAAACAAATTTTTTTTTTGAAATAGCATTTTAATTCTGAATAAAAGAATACAAATATTTAATATTATAGACATACTCAGTACAATTTGTATTGAAAGTAATTTACAAGAATTAATATCATATGTTAGTCTCTCTATATTATTAAACCCTTAAAATAATCTCTCTTTAGTTTTGAAGCCATAAAATAAAATATACAAAACCAATATTTGCTTATCCATGCCCACATCCTCTTGCCCTTTCTCGATCATAATCTCTCGGCTTTTCCCTTTCGTAGAAGAGGTTGCATGCCAAAAAATTTGCCTCCGCCTCGCTCCATCCCGCCTCCAATGTCAATTTGCATACCAATTGCACTGGCCCGTACGTACATATGTCAAAAAATGTGAAAGTTTAATATAGAAAATATGCAGAGACTGGAGCCGCAAGTGGCGACCAAGCCAGAGCTCCCTGCCAGGCGGAATGCCAATCCATTGACTGACAAGGACAACTCGTGTGCGACAGTTGACAGCTGCTGCCTGGTGGCTGCCACCGTTTGAATCCGACCTCCTCCTCCTCCGGCTGCTACTCCGATCCCCACTCCCAAGCCTGGGTGGTCGCCGCCACGGGATGCCCAGCGTACAGTAGTCCCAGATGGGTGGCTGCTGATGGCTTGCCTGCTGGAATGGCGCAGGATCGGGAGCCCGAAGGGAGCGGGAGCGGTCGCGGGAGCAGCTTGAATGGCGCCAAGCGGAGCCTGGACAAATGACAGTGGACGACTGACTGCAAACTGATGAATTTATGCGGAAGCCACGATGAGAAATGCATTTTTCATAATAAATTGAAGGGTGAGAGCGGGTATGGGGCGGCAGTCGCAGGAATATCTGATTTTTCAATTAATATTTATATAATACAGTGGCTATCAGATGTATGTAAATGTTTAACAATTTTTTTAAACATATTAATAAAATATTTACAATGAAAAGTACATCTGGAAAACATTTTTTTATTCAAAGAGTGCAAGGAAAAGTACAAAAGTAATTCTTAAAATATTTCTATAATTTATATACTGCTAAATTCGTTTTCAAATTTTTACCAGCATGGTTTTCTGTTAGTTTAAGTTGCAAAAATGATCCTCCTTTTGATATTTAACCCATTGTTCACTGTAATATTTATTTTCGGGAGACCGATAGCCAACGTATCTCCAGTAGTGGACAATAAATATCCATCGGGAGGGAGAAAACAAACTGTCAGACATTTTTATCAGCAATTAATCGTGTTAATCAAATGCCTTGTCAGCATCATTTACCAAGAAACGGATTTACGTAATGCCCCGGCGATCCATTACGCCGAACAAGAGTTGAGTTGAGTTGAGCTCTCTCTCTCTCCCAGTGAGTTGAGTGAAAAGCTCTTTCGAAACCAAAAAAAGAAACGCCATAACCGATGGCCAATCAATCAATGACAGAGGGAGTTGAAGTTCAAATTGAAGCCGAGTTAGAAACTCATTGCACTCTCCGAATGCCATACAAATTGTTGAAATTAAGCGCACGAGTCACCAACATGATCACAATGGCGTGAAAACAAGTCAAAGTTGAGTTCGGTGCTGACTGCGTGACCGAAGATTTGATGTGGGGGCCTGCAGAGAGAAAAATATTGGGTATTTATGGATTCATTTGAGGGTTTCAGTTGGAATAATTTATATGGTATTGCTACCATTTTAAAGACCTTCCTCTGTTAATTTAAGAAAGAGCCCTTTTGATGCTAAACTAAATCAAAAATGCTTAGCTTGTAAAAAGCAAATAAATAAATATAGGAAGAAGTCTATGCTTTTTTTGTTCGTGTAAAGTTCAAATCCCAAAAATTGAGCAAGACTGGCTTAGGGCCACAAAGAGGTTTTCCATGCTCGTGCCATAGAAAGTGGCTGTCCTTATCGCGGAGCCCTCATCTCGAGTTGTCATGTCAACGCTTCTGATTCCGATTTCTGGCTGCATTCCCCACATGTCACAGGGCTGAAAGTTGAGACCCGAGACCGCAGATTGATGCCCCCGGCACAGTGGGATACTCTCAGATACACGAAGATACTTGGGATGCCTGGCTAACTGATGGCTGGCGGTGGGCCTGGCAGCTCCTCAGTGTCAGCATCAGTCGACCAATATCATCAAGCACGTCGCAGTCGTCAGCGTGATTAATTTGCTGGTCTTGTAACTTGCGACTTGTAACTGCCAACTTTGTGTGGATCCCTTAACCCTTTCTTACCTTATCCAACTCCATGCAACAGCGGCCGCTGGCTGGCATTTATTAAATGCGGATTTAGTTAATGGTTTATTTTTGGTTGGATGTCGCTGTCGGGGCCATAAATCAGGCGGGCCCGAAGTGCGGGTTTCGGTCAGGGCTTAGTCCGTTAATATGCAATGATTAAAAGTGTCATTTGTTATGGCTTCGAAAAATGGATTGAATACAAAGTCAAATGAGCTGGGATTCAGCAGCAAAAAGCTACATTTTGCAGATTTTATTTTGAAGCCTTGAAAGCTTAAATCAATCAAAAAATAATCCATGCCCCACACTATTGCTTATTTATTCTTTGTAACGCTATTAACTCATATTTTTTAATTTTTAATTTGGCTCATCCTCCTTTCTCCTTAAAACCAGGAACTGTAAACTTCCGTGCGATCTTTAAATAGTTCATCGACTGCTTTCTCAATACGATCCACGGGCTCTTCAAATATATAGGCCCAGATGGCGATGGCTACCAGCAATATGGGCAGAGCTGCATATAGGGCTTTGGCCAGACGGATAAAGTACTGCAATAGAATCTCGAAAGGCTTTAGCAGAATGTATGCCAAGACTAACATCACATTCATCAGCATTGACTGTTGCTTGCTATCCTCCTGCTCTGCAGTATCTTCAGCAATAGGTTCTATAGTTGGTGTCGTAATTGGAATTGGATCAGGAATTTGAACTGGTTCAGGATTGCGGATAGGACTTTCTTCCCGAGGTTCAGCCACATTTCCACATTTAACGCAAATATACAATTTTTCTAAAGGAAAATCATCCTCGTTCTCATTTTGCTCGTCTACGTTTTGGGTCTTCCTTGCCTTGGTTGGGGAATACTTTGGTATACGCGACTTCGGTATATTGGCTCTGGGCGTTAAGTTCTCCGGTAACTTTACATATCCTAGTAGGGGCGTCTCTTGGTCACTCATTGTGGTTTCCTTAGATTGCGGAATTTTGATGGTTGTATAACCGTATCTCGACCCCTAAGATAATGCTTTGGCTTGTAATAATTCAATTTCTTAAAATTTCAACTCACCTTTGCGAAAAATAAAAAGTACTAATCTCAAAAAAAATATAATGTAAAAGTACTAGTTATTATACCGGTAAAGAGAATGTTTTTGCCCTTTCCACTCTAGAACTGATACTGATGAAAATGTATACGAGTCTATATAGAAGCAATTGAAGTTGAGGCCAAGGCCTACTGGTAGATTTTTCTGCAAAGAAAGAGGGCTACTGGGATGGCATTCAAAAAAAATTGTTAAAATTATGCTTTACTTAGTTAAGTTAGCAACTACCTGAAAATCGTGGGAATTATCTTCAAAGATTTCCCTATAATTTTATTGTCTCTATAATTAATATTCCACAAATGACGCAGCGAAAAACGGAAACAATTTGTCGAAAGGCTCGCGCAGCGCTCACAAACAAAGCGTTGCAAATTTCCCTTTTTTTAAGCGTCAGATCTGCCAAAATAATATTTAAAATTAATGCGGGGACAGTTGGTTGTGCAGCGGGGCTGCACCCACATGCCGATCTCTTCACACCTGTCCCAGGCGATCGGCGGCTGAGGAGAGAGGTGAGAGCGGTATTGTCAACATGTGGTCAGAATTCTGAACCGGGATACCCGCTGGGCGCCGTTTTCGTATCGAAATCTTTTTTCAGGCACTGGATTTTGTGTGCAAAACAAAACGACGCCGCTTTGTCTCCTGTTGTTGTCCGAAGTGACAGGACACAAGGCAAAACACAAACAAACACACAGGACAAAGAGCGGCTGAGGAGCAGAAACAAACCGAAAATCGAGAAAGGCAGTGTGGCAATTTTTATGCCCAGAAATGTGTGCATAAATATGGCTAGCCATAAGTATGGCTTGTTTATCGTGCCCTCTGGTGTTTCACTCAGACAGAGAAGTTCAAGAAAGTTGGACTGCAGATCTGGGAGTAAGTCTGAAAAATAATTAATACAAAATATTTATTAACATACATACAAGAAAAGCTGATGTAAGCAAGAACATATATTATTTATTTTTAATATATATTTATTAGATAATAATAAAAAATATAAAGGTTTTTTTTTAAAGTCAAGAATGAAGTATGTAAAATGAATTCGATTTGATTAATCAAAATACTCAGAAAGTTATTTTATGCATGTAAAAGTCTGATAAGTTCCTTTAATTTCAATTTAAAATAACTACAAATTAAAGTCTTATTGCTTAAATATTTTTAAATATTTTATTTATACTTCCTTCTTTTTCTTGATCTACAGTTTCAACCTCAGCTGTAACCCCGCACACATGGCACATCCTTAAAGGATATCTACTTATAGCTCTTGTTGCTTATTAATGACTTCGCTTAGGGCCTCATTGTCTGGAGATTTTGCCACAAACTCAGCCTCAGCCTCGATTCTGGTTCTTGTGTGTGTTTGTGTGAGCTCCCCTGTTGACCGTTTGAGTCCTGTTTGAATCCCGTTTGAATTTCGCCGCTAAATTATCGGAAATAACGGTTCGTTCGGGCCGTCCACTAACGGTACCCAATGGCTACTGTGCGCGCGCCGCTTTTAACTCGGAATCTTTATTATCCTGTGCGGTTAGGGAAAGGATTCCCAATGTCCCCGGGGTGGAATCCTAGTGAATGAAAACAAATAGTGGCCAAAGTGAGCAAAGGGAGTTGTGGGAATAAGGTAACTAGGCAAGGTTTCAGGTTGTTTAGGATGTTATTCTTTGAGGAGAACGAAGAAAAAAGTGTGGTATAATTAATTATTGCCTTTTGCAGGGTTTTTCCTAGAATACTAGCTTAAAACCTTATAATAAAATTATTACTTACTTACTTACTTACACAAGAAACCTCTCTCATCACTTTTGGGCACCTGTGAATTCAATATCAACACCGCAATATCTATAAAGTTACTTACCTTCAACCCTTTCTTGAATTCCCAAAAAAAAACACTTTTATTTTAATCATAAATATCACTTTTGGTTAATTCAAGTAATCTGCATTTATTAAGAAACACTTCATCACCCCTTCGGCTAATTTATGTTCTGCATTTCGGTTATCTTTCCAATTGTGTAATATATGCCAGAGGGAAGAAAAAAGGTAACTATATACAGACTTTTTGGCTACTCAGTTGCCCCTTTATATCGGTCGGGTCTCCGGGACCTTATCATTCACAATTTATCGGGACCGAGGAGACGTTTGGTGTCAAATTTGGGTGTTGACCAAATGGCCGTGTACATGGCAATCAACGCCAAATTATTTCTTTTGTGTGCCACCGCAGAACGCCCCACTTGGCAGTGGAATGGAGTGGAGTGCATCCTTCCTTCCTTTTCCGCTGGACAGCTGCGCTGGCCCCGGCAATTATTTCAGGTAGCCATGAGGAATGTGCGGTTTGCTCTATCTAAGCTATAATTTTCGGCTTGGAAGGAAATCGAACGGTATGGGTTCACTGCAAAAAATTAAATCAAATTATTTATATTTTTTTAAGTATTCAAATATATAGAACGAGGTTTTTAATTTACCAAAAAATCTAGCATAAATCGTATATCATATTAATAAAGAAATATTCCTAATGAAAAGTACCCATTCTGTTAAACATATCTTATATAAATCCTAAAGAAGCAATATGTACTAACCATTTTCGAATTTAACCAATAAAACACCTTAAATTCCTAACTAAACTGTGGGTAATTTTTCTCTCAGTGCATGGCCAGGTCGCATATCGATGGCGACACCTTGCGCCATCATCGCTCGGGTAGATTACCACTGTAAATATTATTAAGCACGATTACAATCGCCGCGGCCGACGGAACCGTTCATTAAAATTATTATGCGCACATCCCATACAAAATATAAATATAAAAACGAGAAAGAAAGCTAACTTCGGTAAACCGAAGTTGGTATACCCTTGCAGTCTGTAATTGGATCATTGAAAATCGAACCATTTTAGTAATGTTGAAAAAACATAGAATTTTGTAAATTTTACATTTTACATGTAGAATTTTACATTTTCATATAAATGGACCGATCGATTCTATGGCAGCTATATGATATAGTGGACCGATCTTAATGAAATTAAAACCGTAATTCTAGAACCTTAAAAAACTGCTATGTCTTAAAATTTATAGAAATTCGTTGAAAAACAGAGAAGTTAAATTTTTTTTTACATTAATTTCGCCATCATTCCTATGGCAGCTATAGGATATAGTAGTCCGATTTCGGTCGTTCCGACATATATACTGCGTGCTAAAGAAATAAGACTATGCTGAAAATTTCAGCTCGATAGCTCAAAAACTGAGAGACTAGTTCGCGTAGAAACCGACAGACGGACAGACGGACAGACGGACA